>CAUYRT010084520.1:0-14320 GCA_963574885.1 Lepilemur ruficaudatus
GGGTGGATTAATAAAATGTGGTATATGTACACCATGGAGTTTGACTCAGCCACAAAAAGCAATGGTGATCTCACACCTCTTGTATTTTCCCAGTTAGAGCTTGAGCCCGTCCTGCAAAGTGAGGTATCACAAGAATGGAAAAACAAGCACCACATGTACTCGCCATCAAATTGGTACTAACTGATGGACACTGAGGGGCTCACGTGGTAGTAACACTCACTGGGTACTGGTCAGGTGGGAGGGGGTGGGGGTGGGCAAACTCACAACTAATGGGTGTGGAGCACACTGTATGGGTAAGGGCACCCTTGCAGCCCCAGCTTGGGTGAGGCAAAGGCATTATATATAACCAAAATATTTATACCCCCATAATATTCTGAAATTTAAAAAAATTAAAAATCTGGTTAAATGCAAAGATAAAAAATGACATACTGCGAATTTGAACAAGAGCATGCAATTTCTTTAGGCCTATTTATTGTACTTATTCAAAAAAGTGTAGAGAATAAGTAGTGACTACAGTTTAAAGTAGAAGTTTGACTGAGACATAGTGCTTTAGACAGAGTCCAAATGAGAAATAATACCTTTTCCTTTTTGCTTGAGGTAAGTCATGTAATCTGTTATAGCTTCATCTTTCTGATAGTGTTTTATGGATCACAGCCTTAAATCCTTGTCATTTATTTATAGTCTGCTATCATTCCATTACGTTTCTGTCCTGGAACTCTTAGAACCAATCTTTCGAGAGAACACGCTTTACCTAAAACATGGTGAAAATCAGTAAATAATATTCCGTATGTCTCTGCTTGTTGCATTGCAAAATGAAAAATGCAGAGTAACACCGAGGAATTTTTTGAAGAGACAATCTGTGAGGTTTTAAATGAAATAAATATTGCAGTGTTAATAAAAACAACATGTAGTTTATCTGCTACATATTTTTATTAATACACACTTTAACGGTTTTGGACAGATTGCAGACATGTACCATATATATATATATATTTGTGTATGTGTATTTAACATTGGGAAACTATTAAATGTATAAATGAATATCAGTCTATTTCCTATTATCAATACGGAAAATTAACATTTTTATATAATAAAGTATATATAAAGTAGCAATTTGTTGCTTCTAAGGGAACATGTGTGAATTAATTCCTAATATGAATTGTTCCAATGACTTGTTTTCAGAGAAATAAAACTCATTTAAGATTCAGAATTAGCATTGCCTGCCTTGTCCCGACTTTCCATGCACCTGTTATAAAAGATATCGGGAAGGGAAAACTGGACACGTATTTTGCAACTGGATATTGACAGATTAATCCAGGAAAAGAGGAAATTCAGGCTCTTGTGGGTAGAATCATGCCGACAGTGTAACCCCTGGTACCTGTGCATCCCACCCTCTGCCCCTCAGTCGATGCCTCGTGCTAGTAAAAGCACGGATCCCGTGGACATGCGGACGGGGGATTGTACAAGCAGATTTTATACGCAAAGAGTGCAGAGCTCACGACCCAACGCCAAGATTCATGTACGAGAGAAGTTAAAAATGAGATTTGAAGGAGAAAAACAAGACCAGCCAGAAGGGTTTGAAAAGTGTCCCATAAGTAACTTGAATAGAAATAATAAAAACATACTAATTTACTTTTCTATTAATTCCAATTATTTTATAATATTCTGTTTTTTTCTGACTGCAGTGTATGAAACCATCCAATCTCAAGCATTACAAAACTCAAGCATGGATTATGTAAAAGCAAAACTCTTTCAAATTTTTTTAGTGGCCCAAGAAATAAGTATTATCTAACTTTTTAAAGTATATCTTTTAATTTTTTCTCAGATACGTACATTTTTTATAAAAAGTGAATCAGAACTTATATACTATGTGACCAAATAGTATTTTCTTTTAGCTAGTCTGCTTGCACACTGTTTTATGTTAAGAAATACAGCTGTCCATAATTCTTTTTAAGCAGAGCATAGTAGTTTTTGCTAAGGACATGCTGTGATTTATTACATTTTATTAAACTTTTTCTGATGAATATTTGAATTATTTCTAGCATGTCATTAATTTAAACAGAGCTACATTCCTTAGACGCCTAAGGAAATATTTCTAGGTGTAAATTGCTGGAAACAGAAACGCCCTGTTATAAAGTGGATACTTTTTTAAGTTTTTATGAGACGTTACCAAGATGCTTTCTGAAATGCAGCCTCAGCCCGTGCATCCATTAACATTGAAGAAGAGAGCTCGTTTCTCTGCAGCTTTCCAGTAAGGATATTATCTATTTTTCATATTTAAAAAAAAACGAACAGTCCAGAAGTGATTTTTTTTTTTTATTGTTGCTTAAGTTACCCATTCTGTAAATTTTAGGAAGGTTGGGCATACATGAACTGTTAAGCCATGAGTTGCCTGTTCACGTCGTTGCCAGGTGATGATGGTACGGGGTCCCTACTGAAGGTCTGTGCACTGTCCTGTTAATTGGATTCCACAGGCAGCGGAATGGTCCTCTGTGTCCTCACAGCGTGCCACACAGAGCTGGCCACTGTGGCACCTGCCATGATTGCACTCAGTAATTGTTTGTGGGTTCAACAGTAAACATAAATGTTTTTCTTATGGTCCTTATCATTTTCCTTGTATTAACTGTATTTTTTAAAAAGTTTTAGCTATGAAGATTCCGCCACTCTTTGCTTTCAGCAGAAATGTATTTGCTGTGTGAAAACTCTTCCATAGGTTACTCTCTGGTTTCACCAACACCATTGTCTGACGTTTGCAGAGTGCCATACAGGTACACGCTGAATGATCTGAAAATTATCCCTACGATGAGTCCAAGTTCAGTAATTACTTAGCACAACGCTCTCTCCCATGCCAAGGTAAATATTCCCTAAAGCTGGAAATGCAGAGCCGTTCCATTCCCTGGTCATCGTTCCTCCCGGGCCACCCTTGTATGGTAGGGTAAGTCTATCGTTCTTTTCTTTGAATGTCTTTCTAATATGTTTTCATGGTTCTCAAAATGTTTGACACAGAAAATATGTTCTTAATAAACTGATCGTCTTGCGTTATAACGACTTCTTGCAGTAGAGCAACTGAACTGATCAGATGTCAACGGAGTCTTCCCTTGTTCCGCCATATGCATTGTCTATTGTGAGGACCATTCCAAGGACTCAGGGCCACCTGCTCATGCCTAGAGGCAAGTTCAGGGCTTAGCTATTCCCTGTGGACTCTGCAGAATGGGGGGGACCATTCTGGGTTCTACCAGCAGTGGGAAAGCCCACCCTGGCTGGGAATTGATTTCATTTATATAAGATTCTTCAAAGCATAAAACTTTTAGAACTTTCTAAATGTTCTCAGTGTATTAGTCATAGAGCTTTAAATTTGTTATATTGACTTTATAGACCCCAGAAGGAAAGTTAGATATTTCTAGAAATTAATACATCTATTGCTTATAAAATATTTTAAGTAGCTGTATTTCCTCTATCTCTTGGGCATCAGATTTGTATAAAAACATAGGGGAAAAATTGCTAGTTTTTATTAGTGCACTGGTTGGTCCCTTCCAACCACGGAGCCCGAACCTTGCAGTGACCATCGCACCTTGTCAGGGGACCAAGACAGCAAAGTCCACACACTGAGAGGAGAGCAGAGTGGAAGAGAGTGTGAGGGGTTTGTATTTTTGAGTTGTAACATGCAAACCCGAGGACAAGTTGGCTTCAGGGGGTGAGACAGCAGTTCTCAAATATTTGTTATGTCAGACGGGGGCTTCCTTATCCTGCATTGTTCAGTCAGGGGGAAGCGGAGCAGGTGAGTGAGAGTTACCGAGAGATCAGGTGAGCTGAATATTGGAAAGAATTTGACAGCAGTGATCCCACTGCTGGGATCAGGGGAGAATCGATTGCTCCAGGAGGTTCTAAATCCCGCCTCTCTGTGGATGTAGGAGCCGTTGGGAGAAGGTGCCGCTGGGAAGGGTTGAGAGAAGGTGGGGCCGCTGAACACCTGGAGCAAATGCTGGTCTTTGCGAGGGTGCAGCGGGAACGCAGGTTTCCGTGGAAAGAGCAGGTGCCCCAGGCTCTTGCACGCACGCCACAGCGAACGCACCCCGGGTCTGCCTCGCGCTGAACGACACAGGTACGCAGCGACAGCAAAACCCACTTGTGACAAACCATACAGTGTCCTGAGAGAAGACGGCTGCTCCCCACTAGGTCTGACTCTGCCCCAGTCACCCTGCACCTGGCGTTAAACAGGAGGTTGACGTGCACGCAACTGAGAAGGTGGAAACTGGAAAACATTGTGGCATCTGAATAGAGTTTCAGTGGTTTTTTTTTAAAATAATGCGTGGAGATGCCAGATCCCTGAGCAATTTGCACTGCACTCGAGTAGGCTTTTGGGTTTTAGCAAGAGGAGACCAAGAGCTTTCCATAAACAGAATTCCAGCTCAGCGTCAGTGCAGGGGGTGAGCCAAGGGAAGGTCCGCTGGCACCGTCCGAAATCTCGGGTCTCGGGCAGCGAGTGCGCACAGGGACGCTTGGCCACAGCGGGAGCGGCAGCTGCAGCAACAGCTGGACGGCAGGTGCGCATGACCACAGACCTGCGGGAGGGTCCTTGTGGGGTGCAAAGCCTGCTGCTCCCAGCGCTGGGGGACGTTGGTCAGCAGAGGCAGTGAGGACAGGACAGGGGAGTGCGGTGTAGACACTGGTCACTTAGAGACATGGCGTGGCAATCCTACGGAGGTGTGGGGGTGGGTCCACAGCATGGACGGTTACTCATGGCTTGCGCGTAACGGACCGTGCAGCCATGGTGTGTACCTGCGTGTGCGGGTGCGTGCATAACACAGACAACAGGTTATAGCGGATCTTTCAAAGACACAAGTTCCTTGGGAGGTCAGGCCCTCGGCCTTTCCCCGGCATCCTCCGCGCTCTGTCAGCCTGAGGCTGCGTCTCCCTCTTCCTTCCCTTGTCTGGGCAGCATCGAGTTTCCTTCCCACCAGACCCCTCAGACGCGCCGCTGCCCAAATGCCCCGCGCTGGGGACCTCTGCACAGTCTCACCTGCTCCCAGCCCTGCCCTGGACCCGCCGCTGTCCGAACAGACCCGGACGCCGCATGCTCAGGCGACCTGCTCCCTGGAACGGAGCTCTGCGCTCTGCGTTATGACGCTCTTGCACCGGTATCAGTCTTCCAGGTTTCTCTGCAAACCTCTCACTATTTTCCTCTCTGTGACCGCCACGTTCCCCTCACCCGGCTTGGACTCCGCCTCCCCTCATGGGAATCCCCGCCTTGCAGAGGATTAACTGGATCATTCTTTCTTATTTCTGCACGTCAAGTACCCGCAATGCCCCGCGGCGGGATGCTGCCCCGCGGTCCTCGGCCACCCTCTGCAGCCACGCCCCGGGTATCGGATCTTCTCCTAGAGGAAGCGCCATTTCTTTGTTCTCCTTCAAGTCAAAACTTATTTTAAAAGTTAGTTTTAGTGTCTGTTTTTCTTAGGCCCCAGTCTCTCTTCAACCCACTGAACTCTCTAGCTTCGCTTCTCACCATCCCAGTGAGAATGAGTCTGCCGGGGTCCGCAGGTGCCTCTCCTAGGACTTCAAATCAACGACCACCTCTGCTGGTGCAGGGGGCGCAGCTTCCTCGAAAGCACCCACTGTGCGCTGTGGATGCTTCTGTTTTACTGGGTTTCCTTGTGTCCTTCTCCACTGCCTTGCAAAGCCCCTGCCTGACAGCTCAATAACTAACGCGTCAGTACTCCCGGGGACCTGTTTGGAGACCCTTTCTCCTCCAAGGGACACGTTCTCTGCAGCTGATCTATCCAGTTTAATAATTTTAAATACCACGTGAATGTAATGAGTCTCTGAAGTGCAGATTGGCAGCTCAGACTCACTTAATGGGAACCTCCACATTCAGCACTCAAAGTCCTAATTTTCATCCTTCCTGAATCCTGCCCCATTTCCACTCTCCTCCAGGTCTATAAATGCCGCCATTAGCAATTCAATGGCCTGAACCAACAATTTTCGAGTTATCTCTGATTTATCTCTTTCCTCATCTTCCATCCACCGACTCCTGTCCGTTCTGCCTCCAAAACACATCCAGGTGTGTCTAATTTCTTGAACCCTGCACCGCTCCAAAAGCTCACAAATCAGTCTCAAATTAATACAGCAGCTTCGTAAATCATCTCCTCTGCTATAGACTCTCTAAAATCCTTTCATCAAGAGCCAGGACTATTTTCTAAAAATCATTTAAAAATGATGGAGTCCCTGCCCTGTTCAAAATATTTCAAAGGCTTAAGGTAAAAATGAAAGTTTATGGTCTGGATTGTAAAAGCCAGAACAATAAAAATAAACAAATAAAATCTGACCCCTTGGAGTCACTGGACTCCCAGAGAGGGGAGCTTGTCCTTACTCTGTGGAAATAACATGTGTGTTTCACCATAGGGCACCTACACCTGCCCTTCCCTCTGCCCGGAGTGATGTTTTCCTTGAGGGCAGCTCATTTTCTCTGTCCCACAGGTCCTTCTGAGAGACATTCTCTGAGCATCCAACCAGAAGAAACCACTCAGTCACTTTTGACTATGTTGTCTCTCTCATCTATTTCAACCTCTGATTAAAAAAAAAGGGGGGGTTTTCTCTTAGGTCATAATTTAAAAAAAAAATGCTTTTTTCAGATGAGCCTCCTGTAAACTACTAACAGCAATGAATAACTTAAAAAGGAAGCTGTCATATTTTAGAAATACTTTAATCTACCAGGGAAAGAAAGACTTTGGTACAATGTCCTTTCTTTGCTGACCTCAAGATGGTCATTACCAAGGATGACATATTCCATTTAGTTTTCGGATGAAAGTTTTCGTTCATTCATAAGGGATGAGCCAGAGCAGACAGCTGCTCTCCAGCTACCTGTGGCCTCAGGGACAGTTGGCAGTGATCGCTGCCCCTGATAAGGGTGCTGACGTGTGATTCACGTATTTAGCAAATGTGATGTAGATAGTTACACTTTGGAAGGTGCTGGTCCCTCTTTTATTAGGATTTTACTAAAACATAAAGAAGACTATAGTCGGGTGACTGCAGGTGAGTTAGGGACATGTGTAATATGCATTGGGAAGTATTTATTTCTCCAACCGATAACAATGACAACCCCATTCTCCTGTAATCTGGAACACCTGTTACCTTTCCTCCTTCTCCGTAGACCACATCCGGGATGCGGTGATACGGGCATTGCATTAAATATGCCTCAGGGGACTTTGGTGTCAAGAGGTTTGCTTTATTTATTCATTTACTTGGACCAATGTATATTTTTAAAAGTCCCTAATTATATAGGTAGCAACAAAAAATACTATATTATTGCTTCCCAAGAGCCATCATCTATAAGAGACAAAGCTAGGACCATCATCCCATGAGCCAATTCCCATAATAAATCTCATTGATGAAGCCTCTTTCTTGACTCCTTAAAGGGGGAAGGACCCGGATTCGGGTCTCAGGAACCATCAGTTGTGGCATTGCTGAGTATGCATCGCAGGGAATCCCCAGGTATTTGCAGTGGGTGTAGACGGAGGTGAACCAGAGCACCTGTCCTCCGCCTCCCAACACAGACCTCCTTCCTCTGCACTGTGCTGTGTATTTGATTCCAGGAATGATTGTTTTCCCAAAAGGAAGCAAAATGCAATCCTGGTAGAAGCTATTCGCATTGATTCTCTTCTGTTTGTGGTGATACTATGTGGGACTTTCACTTTCTACATGATAGAATTCTACAGTATTTGCATTTTAGAAGAAGCACGCATTGCTTGTGTAAACATCCAAAACTATGAAGACCTCAAATGTGACAATCTGCTGGTGGTTAAGAGAAAGTGTCATCATGGAAATCAAATGAGTATTCTCCATTGCTTTGATTATCACATTGGTTGTCTTCGTCCATCTGCGATGTTATAACAAAACACCTGAGACGGGGTAACTTATCAACAAGGAACCTTTATGTCTCACAGTTCTGGGGGCTGGAGGTCCAAGATGCAGGTGGCAGCCGTGTGTCTGGCGAGGGCTCGGTCTCGGGCGCGTAGATGTCGCTCACTGCTGTGCCCTCATGTGCCGGAAGGAACAGAAGGAGGAGCCAGGCAGTTCTCTCTCGGGGGACCCTCGCTACCAGATTCCTAATCCCATCCACCAGGGTGGCACCCTTAGGACTCATCGCTTTCCAGAACTCGGCGCATCTTAATGCCACCGCAGTGAGGGTGAAGCTGCAGCATGAATTTTGGAGGGACACGGACGCTCAAACCGTAACCCTGGCTTCTGTTGATGCTTTTTGTAAGGCTTATTCCTATGATTTAAAATTGGAGCATCTCCTGCAATTTACAACTCTCCTTGGGAGAGGGTTCAGCGGTGAAGGAAGGATTTATGCGTTTGTCTCTTGTTTGCAAATCCTCCTGGACCACAGCAGAATGCGCTACACAACAGCCACTGCCGTGTGGTGAAAATCAATTTCTCTGCCTGGTTTTCTTTCAATTAACTTGATCTCTTGATTCTCATACAGTTATTATTTTTTGCTGTACGTCTGACTTTCTGAAAGATCAGAGAATCCCCATGGCTAATTCATCGCTGCTACAACATGTAGCTAACTTATATTGAGAATAATTTAAAATTCCACTGAATATATAAGGGTCCAGATATTGACCAGTTAGCACAGTGTGGTTCATGGAAATTATCTGACATCAAAAATTTTAATAAAGTTAATATATGGAATAACCCATTCCATTTCTAACATTGATTTTTGTTTTAGCACGTACAGTCTCAGCTACTAGTAGGCATTAAAAAACACAGCCTTGTTCCAAATTATCCTACCTTCTGATTTTCACCTTTATGTCAATAAACAAAATACAGAAATTCAACTAACTTTACCATTTACCATAGTGATAAACAATGAACATGTGTGAATTAAAGAAAAAAAAACTTTCTTCTCTAATTGATACTAAGGCAAATTTACATGTTCTTTCTTGACTTTTTTAAGGAAAGGATAACATGTTTGCATATGACAAAATATATTTGCTTTTTTGTTAGTTTCTGTTTTTACATTAGGGATTAGAAGAATTAGACAAGTTCAATGACATTTGATTATTTGGAAAAGGTTATTTATGGAAATGATTTATTAGTAAACTAAGCTTTTATACTGAAGTCATGCTTAAGGTTTGCAAAAAAACCCTTCGTATAAAGAAGTTCATTTCTTAAGGAATTTTATATGTATATGTATATTCTCATATATACCATAATTAACCCAAGATTTATAGCCAGTGAGTTCAAAATTCATGCTTGTATAGTGCTATGTGATTTTTGAATTAAATTAGTTTCTGACTTTTTTATGCATGTGTTTTCAGCTCAGGTTAACAGAGGCAAGAGTGTTAGTGTCAGTCAATCTTCAGGCACCATGTGAAGTGCTGGCTGAGAAACATAACCAAGTGATACCCACGGACCAGGCAAATACCTCCATTAGCCAGTGTCAGCACTGGGGATTTCATTCGCTCTCTTTCCAAGAGTGGCTTTCAATCAGAGAAATGCATTTGCATCTCCCTGCTCTTAACTGGCCCACTGATCATGTGTCATTGTCCTCTGAAATGGCTTGAAGGACCCAGGGAGAAAAGCAGAAGGCATCTGATCATTTCAAATATAACCAAATTCATTAGGTGTTTTCTTCTACAAACTCAGTGCAGTTCACGAGGCGTATAATTATCCAATCCACTGTAGCTATAAAAATACCTGTATTTCTTGGATTTGAGCCACATGTCTCAGACATATTATTTTCCTTCTGTGTCCCTAGAATGGTCCTTCTGAAGTGAAGATGAAGGCTCCCCTCCTGTGGTCCTGAGGATGGCGTTGCTAGGCAGCAGACATGGTGCTCCTGCATCCTCTCCGGAGCACAGTTGCCCCAGCCTGCCTCAGTCCACACCTGTGTGCCAGGCAGGTGTCTGGAAGTGAGTCATTTCTTAAGAATATTTGCCTCTAAGATGTTTTGGGAAATTCAGTTTAAATCAGGACACAGGAAATACACCTTAATAACCTTTAAGGCGTAGATGTAGTTTTGTGAGATACAGGGATTAGCAGATTGGATAATGAGGATGGAGAGAGAACTAAACACAGACGAGAGGAAGGTAGCTAAGGCTGGCCTGACCTGTCCTTCCAACTAGAACTTAAAGATAACAGCTTTTGAAACACGGTCCTTGTGGAAAACTGCAAGCAGGAGCTCTAAAGTGGAAGAGCACTATTTAAGAGAACAGAAATATGCTTTTAATTAATGTGATGTCTAAAAATACTAAACGCTTTGGTGGACCTTTTCTCATTCAATTTTGAATCTTTGCTTAAGCTGTCATGTGTAACTTTTGGGAACTTAATATGATAATTTTGTGCCATCAGTTGAAAAATATCTGGCATATCAATGAAGGAAATTTGTTGGTTAAATGTTTTATGTTTTAGAAAAGCAGGGAAAGCAACTTGGGAGAATTAAAAACATTTAGCAATGCGATTATTGCCAAAACGACTAAGTTAGGAAACAACTGATGCTTAAAGATTAGAAAGCACATTAATTAAATTAAAAGGCACACACAAAGAGTTGATTTTTATTTTTTTCTCTTTAATTATTATTATGGGTACAGAATAGTTGTACAAATGTATGGGGTACATGTGGCGTTTTGAAATAGGCATACAACATAACTTAACCAAATTACAGTAACTGGGGTATCCATCACCTCAGGCATTTATCATTTCTTTGTTAGAAACATTCCAATTCCGCCCTTTTAGTTATTTTCTGGGGGTGATTGCACTGAGTCTGTAGCTCACTTTGGGCAGTGTGGACATTTTAACATTTTCGATTCTTTCAGTCCACGAGCACAGACTGCCTTTCCATTTTTTGTGTCCTCTTCAATTTCTTTGATCGATGTGCTATTGTTTTCTTTAGAGAGATCTTTCACTTCTTTGGTTAAGTTTATGCCTGTGTATTTTATTTTATTTGTAGCTATTGTAAAGGGGATTCATTTTTTGGTTTCTTTTTCAGATTATTTACTGTTGGCCTGTAGAAATGCTACTGATTTTTGTATATTGATTTTGCATCTGGCAACTTTACAGTATCTGTCTGTTCTAAAAGTTATTTTGTGGAGCCTTTAGGTCACTCTAGATATAAGATCACATCATCTGGAAACAGGGATAGTTTGACACTTCCCTTCCAATTCTGATGCCTTTATTTCTTCCTCTCCCCTGATTGCTCCAGCTAGAACCTCCAGTACTGGGGTGGGCAGTAGTGAAGGTGGTGGAGGTGGACATCCTTGTCTTGCTCCAGATCTCAGAGAAAGGCTGTCAGTTTTTCCCATTCCCCACTTGTGGTGGGTCTGTCCTGTATGGTTGCTATCCTGCTGAGGGACGTGACTTCTATGCCCAGGTTTTTGAGAGTTTTTACCATGAAGCAATGTTTAATTTTATCAAATGCTTTGTCAGCATCAGTTGAAATGATCACTTGGTTTTTGTCCTTCATTCTGTGGATGTATCATGTGGATTGATTTGTGTATGTTGAACCATCCTTGAATTCCTGAGATGAATCCCGCCTGATCATGATGAATAATCTTTCTAATGTGTGGCTGAATTCAGTTTGCTGGTATTTTTGTTGGGGATTTTTTTCATCACTATTTATTGGAGATATTGGCCTGTAATGTTCATTTTTTGTTGCGTCTTTGTATTAGGGTGACACAGGCCTCGTAAGATGAGTTTGGGAGTATCCCCTCTTCCTTGATTTTTCAGAATAGTCTGGATACAATTGGTGTTAGTTCTTCTTTGAATGCTTGGTAGAATTCACCAGTGAAGCCATCGGGTCCTGGGCTTTTCTTTGATGGGAGATTTTTACATTGGCTTCTATCTCTTTATTGTTATTGGTTTATTCATATTTTGGATTTCTTCCTGGTTCAGTCTTGGTCGGTTGTATGTGTCTAGGAATTTATCCATTTCTTCTATGTTTTTAACTTTCTTGGAACATAGTTGCTCATAGTAGTCTCTAATGAATCTTTGGATTTCTGCACTATCAGTTGTAATTTCTCCTTTCTAGTGTCTGATTTTATTTCTTTGGGTCTTGTTTCTCTCTCTCTTTGCTTCTTAGTTGGGCTAAAGATGTGTCAATTTTATCTTTTTGAAAAACCAACTTTTTGTTTTGTTCATCTATTTTATTTTATGTTTGTTTCAATTTTATTTATTTTTTTCTCTCATCTTTATTATTTTTCCCATACTAATTTTTGGATTGGTTTCACCTTTTTTTTCTATTTCTTTGAGATGCATCATTAGGTTATTTGAAGCTTTTCTACTTTTTTGATATAGGCACTTATTGCTGTAAACTTTCCTCTTATTATTGCTTTTGCTGCATCCCATGAAATGTGTTTTCATTTTAATTTGTTTTGAGAAAAGTTTTAATTTCTTGTTAGTCTCCCACAACTTCTCTGGTATCTGGCCTCAGCTTTTAGAGACCAACCTTCCTCAGCACTGGCTGCTGCTTCTTGGTCCTGCTCACCTGTCACACTGCCTTTCAACTTCCTCTGCTTAAGTCATAACTTTCCACTAAATTCTTGAATCATGTTATGGTCAAATTTGTTTTACTGATATATAATATTTGCACATATTTAAGGAGCACATGTGATATTTTGATGCATGCACATATTGGGTAATGATCAAGTTATTTTGGATATTTATTGCCTCAAACATTTATCATTTCTTGGTGTTGGGGGCATTATAATTCTCTTCTAGCTATTTTGAAATATGTAATACATTGTTGGAAACTATAGTCACTATACTGTGCTATTGAACATTAGAGCTTATTCCTTCTACCTGACTTAGGTTTGCACCTGTTCAGCCCCTGTTCCCACAGCCTTGGTGTCTATCACTCTACTCTCTACCTCTGTGGGATCTGATTTCCAGCTTTCACATATGTGAGTGAGAATGTGATGGATTTGTCTAATAACATAATGACCTCCAGTTCCATTTATGTTACTGAAAATGACAGGATTTCATTATGGAAGAGTATTCTTGGAAGAGTATTAATGGAAGAGTATTCCATTGTGTACATACGCTATGCTTTCATTTCCTACTTCTCTGCTGATGGGCACTTAGGTGATTCCACATGTTTGCATTGTTAACAGTGCCGTGATAGCGTGGGGTGTGGGCATCCCTTCACTATGCTACTCTCCTTTCCTTTGGGTAGTGAAATTGCTGGATCAGATGGTAGTTCTATTTTTAGTTTTTTGAGGAATCTTCACACTGTTGTCCATATTGGCTGTACTAATTCACGTTCCCGCCAACAGTGTATAGTTGGAATTTTTAAATTGTGCAATGACTTTCCTCTGAGATCCCTTATCCAGCCACAGCCCTTACACAAAATAGAATAAATAGTGTCACCTACATTTAAATGGTATATCCAAATATTCCAAATATATCAGTTTTACAGCTCTGCTTACCCCACTGGCCTCAATCTTAGCCCTTGCCCATGGCTAAGAGAAATCTTATATCAAAAGTTTGATACATGTAATCTGTATGTGTCATACGTGGTCCCACTGTCCATGGAAGGGGCTAATCCTTTGTAGTCATGGGAAGACTTTCAACCAAACAGTAGCTGGATTTAGCAGGTGTTACGAGAAACTCACAGCCAACGAGTTCTCCTCAAAGATGTTTCTACTAGACCTTGCTGGCTTCTCATGCCGGTCGTCCTTTTTCAATCCATTCCTACTGGAATCAATTCAGTTATTTTACCCTCAAAATGCCCCTTCTTTCTTGTAGAGCTCAGCAGGTTACTGAAACTCGTGGTACTTCCAAGCACCAGGTTTACAACACGTTTCTGCATTTTGTGCCTCTGCAGAACAGCTGTGTTTGGTTTGGAAGAGTGAGCATAGCTTCCAATTTTGATCCCTTTAAAAAAATTTGCAATATTCCTCATAACTATGAATAGGGGATAGAAGATTAAATATTTATCACTGGTAGTCCTGATGGATTAAATATCACAGAGACGCATAGTTAATTTTCTACACCGCGGAGTGACTAATCGTTTTTGCTGACCACAAGTACCATAGAATTTAGAGCAACTGAATAATTTAGAGTTGCATATGTTTAAGTATTAAATAAGTGATGATGAAAGATTATGACGACCGCCAAATGTAAACTTATGCAGTTTCCTCTATCAGTAATTTACTTTTTTCCTTTTCTTATATTCACGTCACAACCTCAAAACTATTTTTCAGCCAAGGAGAGATTTCAGTTGAAGAGAGATTTCAGGTGAAGAGAGTTAAAAATCATTCTAACCTCTAAAATGAATAGTTTTCCAAATATGTTTAGAGAAATGGTGAAGTGTTTTTTT
>CAUYRT010084522.1:0-43549 GCA_963574885.1 Lepilemur ruficaudatus
ACTCCTGACCTTGAGCGATCCTCCTGCCTCAGCCTTCCAGAGTGCTAGGATTACAGGCATGAGCCACCGCGCCTGGCCAGCAGCTATTTTTTTTTTTTTCCGGTCATCAACTCTCTACCAACAAAAGTTCATTCTGACAACAAATATTTACTGAGTGTTCGCTAGGTGCTGTGGACTGGGCTAGGAGGCACAGAAACAACACCTACCCTTTTCTGTTGGTATTAATATTTCTGAGATCCTCTGCGACCTTGCCAGCACAGAACAAAGGTTTAGAATGGGAGTTCTGGATTCATATAGTCTGAATTTTAATCCCAACTCTACTACTTCCTAGCTGTGTGATTGTGGGAGTGTTGCTTAATCCACTTGTAAGCACTTATCTCCCATGGTAAGTGTTCAATAAATGTTAGCTATTATTCAGTTTAATTGACCCAATGACCCTAACCAAGGTTGCAGCCTGAACCTGGGGAGCTCTGGATAGAAGATCTCAAAGCTTTCTTCTGGTCTCAAAGTTCTATGATTTTTTTAATAGTCAATGGAACAGCTGTGGGGGAGAGGTCAAGAGGAATGACCCACAATATTTTTAGGAGAAAGGCATGAAAGGCTTTGTGAGCTGAATTCACAAGGGTAGGTTCTTTACTAAATGGGGAGAAATCACTTTGGGGAGCTCACAGACTAATTCATACTCATGATGTGAGCAGAATCAGAAAAAGCAAGCAACTCATGGGGGGATAAACACGAGACAAACACTGTAAATGTTAAGTATGTATATTCAGTCTTTCCTGAGGGTGGGTGCTGCCTGGTTCTCACATGAGGGACAGGCAGTGTTCAAAGACTCAGACTCTGGAGTCAGGCAGATCTGGGTTTGAATCCCAATTTGCTTCCTTATCAGCTATGTGACCCTGGGCAAGTTGCTCTTAACCTCTTTGTGCTTCAGCTTCTTTCCTCTTCTGCAAAACACAGACAGCAATAGTACCTATCTAAGGAACTGTACCCAATTCAGTGTGAATAAAAAAGAATTATCTGACAAATGGCACCCTATGAGTGAGTGACAATTTTCCCTTCTCAGAAGGTGATGATAGTAACCTCTGATTTGAGGCTCCTCGTGGGTGGGACCTGGTCTCCCTTAAGAAATTAGGCATAGTGTCTCCTTTGTTACCTTGGGAACTTCCTTAGAGGTGTCTCCTCTATCAGACTTGGGACTCCACAAGGCTGAAACTGCCTCTCTTCCTCAGAGGTGGGAACAGCAGTGTTTCCACCAGTCTCAGAGGGACCTTGTTTCTCCCATCTGCCTGAGGGTTCCCAGAGTGTGTGTGGCTGACTCCCCTCCAGGCCACTCAGTATAGGACCGATTCTCTATTATTGGTTTCCTTCACGGCCAGGAGACAACGGTAAAGAATGTGCTTCTTCAGCAGCCCCAAGAGCAGGAAGGAGCAGGCTGAGGCTCAGCTCTGGGGGGCCCTAGGGCCCTAGCCTGAGGGGTCACGCAATTCAGGGGCTCAGAGGAAGTCGTGAGGAGCTCTTAGGGGGCGGTATGGGGTTCTTGGGGGCAATGGGCGAGTGAGTGGGCGGGTGTCCCAGCAGCGGTGTGAGGAAGCGCAGTGGTGGGGTGGGAGGTGCGTCTGGGTAACTAATGGCAACCGGGCGGAGTAAGCCCTCTCTGCCAGAGCTCCTCCACGGCGAAAAACTACGACTCCCAAGATGCCCCAGGGCCCAGCCCTGCTTTCCCGCCCGCCCACTGGCTGCCGGTCCCACGAGCGGCGAAGCGGATTGGCCACGGCGGTGCGAAGCTCCCCCACTAGCAGGTTAGTGGGCGCCGCCGGCAGCAGACGTTGACCGGGTCCGGGGGGGCAGGGGGGCGCTGGGGCCCGCCTTGCCATTCTGGAACGCCCGGGCGCTGTCTCCGTAGCGTAGCCGCGGGCTGTGAGGCGTGGGGCGGGGGCGGAGACTGCGTGGCGCAGGCGCGGTGCTGGGCTTCTTCTGGGTCCCCAGACAGCTGGAGGAGATAAACAGAGGAGGAGGAGGGAGGGGAGTGCGTGTGTGAGAGCGCGCGAGGGAGTGTGAGTGTGTGTGAGCGCGGGTGTGAGGCGGTGCGCAGGGGCGGGCGGAGGCGCTGTCCGGCCCCGGCCAGGCGCCAGGCGGAGAGCATGGGAAGAGGCTAGAGCTGCCCGGGCCCCCCAGCCCCCTCCCCGGGATCCGCGCCCCCACTCCCGGGAGAGGGGCCGGCCCCCCCCCGGACGGACATGGGCTCCTGAAGTTGCGCCTCTGCGGGTCCGGGGAAGAGACCTGACAGGTACGAGTCGCCGCCGCCCCCTGCCCTCCGCAGGCGCCGAGGCGGAGACCGGCTCCCGCAGCCTCGGCACACGGGCCGCCAGCTCTGGGCCGGCTCCAGCCCTGCCGGCCTGGGGCCTGAGTCCGCCCGCCTCGGGGCCACGGGGTGTCCCGAGAGGGGTCAGGCCTTCCTGGGGCGGAGGGCAGAGTGGGCCGGGGATGGAGTGGGGGCGGAGGGCTGGTCAGGACGTGGAGGGGAAGGCTGTGGGAATCCCCGGAGGCTCTACCGAGGGAGAGATGGAAGTCGTTCCGTCTTGGGACTTTTTTGTGGAGTTTTTGTTTGACATCTGATCTGGCGCCGATCTCAGGAAGAAGGGGCAGGTGTAAGTGCCGGGAGGGCAACGTGCAACGTTACCCTGCCCTCTTAGTGTGTTCTCTCTCTCTCTCTCTCTCTCTCTCTCTCTCTCTCTCTCTCTCTCTCTCTCTGTCTCTCTCTCTCTCTCTCCCTCTCTCCCTCCCTCCGTCTCTCTCTCTCTCTCTCTCTCTCTCTCTCTCTCTCGTCCACCGCAGATTCCCTCAGTGGCCCATCCTGGCACCAAAACGAACTCTGCCAAGGTGTTTCCACCAGGCGACTGTAGTGCCCTGTACAAAGGGCCTCTTCTTGGGAATGGGCTATTCAGTACCCACTTCGAAGGGTAAATAGGAAGTGAGGAGATAAACTGCAAACCAGTAGGATCCAATTCTTGTTACTGAAAGCTGCAGTGGCAGGTGTATACTCCCATGATTTCTAGAGAAGAGGTATCAGGGCCTAACACTAACAGCCTAATTTGACTTTTTCCTCCAAAGTTCTGTTCTTTGACTTTCTTTAACCTCCTAAGGTAGTGGTAGAGCAACTTTAAAGTTTTCCTCTCAAGTTTAGGAGCCTGGCAGGATGGCTATAGCTTCCTTATTCTTTTCAGGCATGGGGTCAATGATCAGGGTAAAGTGGCAATTAAGTGTTCCCTTTTTAACAAAGCCTGAAACAGTTTTGAGAAGAACACTATTCTGAGCACACATTCTGACTCGAAGACATTATGAAATCCCCACCTACAGGACAGGTATGCCCAGTGGCCTGCACTAAGCTTTTCTGTGCCTTAGAGTCCTTGAGTGGCCAGTCTTTGCTCACTATGGTGAAGGAACTACTTAATGCTATTTCTGTCTTGAGTTCTGACTTATTCTTCCTTGTAATTCTTATATCTTCAGAGGGATTGGAATTGAATCTTTGCTGTTGAGTATAATAACCAGATCCTCTATAACAAACCAGGGAGTAACTAGTGGGGCTCCTTTAGGCGGAGTCTGAGACTACTGAGATTTCTCATTGTAGGTTGTTATATTTCATTGCCAAAACAACCTTTTCTGTCATAAGTGATCATGCTGCTTTAAGTAGGGGATCTTGTTATCCTTTCCTTTTTTGACCTGTTTGGGGCACTTACGTTAAAGTCTTATCTCAATTTGTAGGAGCAGTGCTTTTGGATCAACTCTGCAGAATAATTGGGTAACAGTCCGTATTTCTGCCTAGGACTCCTTCCCTGGAGGTCACTGAGGGAAAGAGAGTATATGTAATGATTATGATGATGGTGTTAATGTCTAGTTACCAGTTTTGAGTTTTAGAGCTATCACATAATTGGCAATTTTTCTAGCTGGAAGGAGTTCAGTATTGACATGTGCATCATTTGTAGGGCATTTTCACACATCTGCATTTCAGGATCTGAAAGTACACAACTGGAAATCTTGAAGCCCACTGCCAAACATCTGTGGATCTTGAGGGGCCAACTGCTGAGGAAGATCCATACTGTGACTTGTTCTTTAATTATGTTTCTTTTTCTTCTCTCCTTTTCAATTAGGGGATGTGGCCCACATGTGCAGTTCTGAGTCTCAGAGAGGGAGTCACAGACAAGTAATACAGTGATACTTGTCTTTGGGTCATTGGTTTAATGATCTGTCCTGTTTCTTTTCTTCTTTCATCCTCACTTTTTCACACCCTCCACTGCATCTTTCGGCTGCCATTGCACATTGCGGGACTCACAGAACCCTTGAGTTGTGCTTTCTTATTAGCTAACACCTCTTTAAAAACCTAAGTCCTGACAGTTGCTATCAGAAACCAGTCCTTTGGTGTTATGTTTAATTCTGGTTAATTTAATTTTAGAGATATTTGCTAGTTGAAGTATATCCTAAAAAGTTATTGGCATTTATTGAGGGCCTGGTAGGTTTTGGGCTCAGTCCTAGGTAGTAGTCTTATTTTATCCAGTTTAACCTTCATGACTGTTCTGTGAAGTGGGAATCATATTTCCTATTATACATATGAAGAAACAGATTCAGAGAGGCTAAGTAATTTGCTTAAGGTCACACAGCTAATAAGAGGAAGGATTGGAATTCAAACCCAGGTCTGCCTGCTCTGTGATATTAAGTTGCCTCTGTGACTGTGACACATGAGGAAGAGCTAAAAAGATGAAGGCTAAGAGTCTGGGGGAACATGATACCTTCCTTCAAATACTTGAAGTATTGTCATGAGGAAAGGGAACTGGACTTTCTCTGTGTGATTCTAGAAGACAGCCCTAAGGTTAAATGATAGACATTCCAAGATGCTAGACTTTGGCTTGATAGGAGAGAATTTGGCTTTCTAAAAACAAAATGGGCTGCCTGTGAGGGAGTGAGTTACCATCATTGGAGGTATTCAAGCAGAGGCTTTGTCACTTCATATTAAAGATATGACAGAGGGGTTCAGATTTATGTAGGTACTTGACCTAAATGATCTTTTAGTAGTTTAAACTCTGTGATTCTGTAAAAATGATATTAAACTCCCAGTCTTTTTTTTCTCCCCCTACCCCTGTAAACTCCCAGTCTTTTGATCTGTAAAAAAACTAACATGTATGGAATACTAAATATGTATTACCACTTGCTAGACACTTTTTCTACAATATTTCATTTAATCCTCAGGAATCCCCTGTAAAGAAGATATTACCATTTTTCTCACTTTACAAATGAGGAAACTGAGACTCTAGAAAGTTAAGAAATATGCTGGAGGTTACACAGCTAGTAGTGATAGGGCTGATGTTTGTACCCATATCTACCACTTCTTAGCTGTGTGACCTAGGGTAAATCACATGTCCTCTCTGAGCTACAGATTTCTCATCTGTAAAATGAGGCTTATGATAGTATCTATCTTATAGCAGATTTATGAGGATTAAATGATGTAATATATGCTTTACACTAGACCTCACTGATTGCCCTCAAGAGCCGGGCTTGGGTGTAAAGAGGTACCACTTTGATGAGTTCCTCAGTGTAAATTCCAAACTGACGGAACCCTGAGAATTCTGGGGCCCATCTTTGTGCTATTAGTAATAGTTGCTGACTCCTCAAAGGACTTTGTGGCATTAGTGACTAATACCTTAAAAACTTGAAGCTTGAATAAGTGGAGAATGCAGTCAGCAGGTCAGAGTATGGGAGACAGTGTCAGAGGCCCTGTGCAAAGAAAATTCTCAGCAATCCCTTATAGAGCCAGATTTAGGGATCACTGTTTGCATTTTTATATTCTTTTAGGATACAAGGTCACAACTGCTAGAGCTGTGACAGAGCTGGATGCCAAGAATAATGACCCTTAATCCTCCCTGTAGCCATCTGAGGAGGTATTAACCCTATTTTCTTAGGGTATGGGGGTGGGGAGCAGGATCAGACTTTGCCCAGGGAGCTATCCAGGGGCTCTTGAGGGCAGTGTTAGGATGAAGACCTTTGTAAAATTTTTGTCCTTATTCATAACTCCCAGATTCTGTTTTTAGAAAGCATAAAACTTCTTGTCTCTGAACATTTTAGGGAGCCTTTCTCAGAATGGGAGCCAGGCATTCCTGGTCAGGGAGCTTCATCAGTGGCTTGAGTGTTTGGGTGCTGATGGCCTACCTGTTTTCCTTTTTTGAGTCACACATCTGGATATAAAACAGCTGCAACTGAGTTAGAAAGGAAGCATTTCCAAATTGATTGGTTTAGTTTTCCTTGATCTTTCCGCTAGGAGTAGATTTAGAGGATGAAACTTCAAAGGCTTCTCTATGAGAGTTACTTTGAATTGTGGCAGGATTTGTGAAGATGCAAGTTAAAGGCAAAATCTGTGACTGCAGATGCTCTTAAGTAGTGAGAGAAGACAGCATTATCAAAATTTGTTCCCCTTTATTTTTCTGTTCTCTTCCACTACCTTAAGATAATTGTGGGCCCAGGAGAAGGCAGGGTAATTAGCTATGATTGCTGAAAAACAAAATTCTGAGACATCCAGGAAAAATTTCCACAAAGCTCAAATGGCAATATAGATCCCATTAGGGCAGAGGAGACATTAAGGTGAGTTTTTATCCAGAACCTCCCAGAAAGTGAAGTATTTTTTAAGATAAGCTTCTATAGAGAAAGCTTCACGCAATCCTATGTGGGATCATTTGAGCCAGGAGTCTCAAAGATGGCAAAGAACTTTTCCAAAGATACTTTGCTGATGGGCCTGTCCTACCAGTCACTCCTTTCCCAGAAACGATTCCAGAAACTGTGCCAACTTAATCTGTGACTATGAAATGGCACTCTTTAAATTTGTGTTTCAGACTAGCAGAGACAGGGCAATTTTGATCCTTTAGCTTAACCCTAAAGAATGGCAAAAGACAATTTCTTTTAGGCAAGACTGCTTAGAGACGTGGTCTGATTCATGATGATAATTTTTTTTGAGACAGAGTCTTGCTCTGTCGCCTGGGCTAGAGCATGGTGGCATCCTCATAGCTCGCTGCAGCCCCCAACTCCTGGGCTCAAGCGATCCTCCTGCCTCAGCCTTCCAAGTAGCTGTGACTACAGGTGCAGCATGCCACCATGCCTGGCTAAAAGATGAGGTCTCGCTATTGTCCAGGCTGGTCTTGAACTCCTGGCCTCAAGCGATCCTCCCACCTTGGCCTCCCAAAGTGCTAGGATTACAGACTTGAGCCACCATACCTAGCCAGTAATAGTAATTATTTTTTTAGTGACCAGTGGCCTGGGCCCTAGAGTAAGACTGTTTAGGTTGACTCTCCATTTAATAACTGTGTGACTTTGGCAAATTAACTTTTCTGTGCCTCAGATCCCGCATATGTAAAATGAGGATAATAAAGTTCCTGTCTCATAGGATTGTTATGAGGAGTCTAAAATAACACTTGTAAAATGTTCAGAATAGTCAATAAATATTACTTACTGGGCTCAGTGTCAGGCATTCTACATGTATGCTTTTCCATTCCTCATTAGCCTGTAAAGGAAGGTACTATCAGATTAGGAAACTGAAGTTTAGAAACGTCAAGTCTCACAGAAAATAGGTGGCAGAGCTGGGATTTGAACCATAGTTCTGTTATATTCCACAGCTCAACTCTTCATTTTATTATGCTACTTCCAGTGACTTTTATGCACTGAAAGTACAGCTCAGTCATCACTTTGTTGCATATTTCTTCTTTCTTTTTTATTTATTTATTTATATTAGAGACAAGGTTTTGCTCTGTTGCCCAGGCTCTGGAGTGCAGTGGTGAGATCATAGCTCACCACAGCCTTGAACTCCTGAGCTCTAGCGATCCTCCTGCCTCAGGCTCCCACCACACATAGCTAATTTTTCTTTTCTTTTCTTTTTTTTTTTTTTGAGACAGAGTCTCACTCTGTTGCCCGGCCTAGAGTGAGTGCCGTGGCGTCAGCCTAGCTCACAGCAACCTCAAACTCCTGGGCTCAAGCAGTCCTTCTGCCTCAGCCTCCCAAGTAGCTGGGACTACAGGCATGTGCCGCCATGCCTGGCTAATTTTTTTCTATATATTTTTAGTTGGCCAATTAATTTCTATTTATAATAGAGATGAGGTCTCGCTCTTGCTCAGGCTGGTTTCGAACTCCTGACCTTGATCAATCCGCCGGCCTTCTAGGATTACAGGCGTGAGCCACCGCGCCCGGCCTTCTTTTCTTTTCTTTTCTTTTTTGGTTTAAGAGACAGTCTCACTGTGTTGCCCAGGCTGGTCTCAAACTCCTGGGCTCAAGCTATCCTCCCGCATTGGCCTCCAAAGTGCTGGGATTACAGGCGTGAGCCACCATACTTGGCATTTTTCTTCTTTTCTATAGGATTGCTCTAATAAGAAAACCACTACAAACAGAGTAAAAGGAAACTTGCATACATCTTTTTGCATAATTCAGAATGTTGAAAGGGAGTCAGTTGTCACCCTGGTTGAGGGCACCTCCCTGCTATGGGAGGTAGTACATCCAGTGGCAAGAGAATAGATGATTTCTATTCCATCTCTGGTCTGCTGCTAACTAGTAGTATCTCCTTAGAATTATAGGATAGTGTCATTGGAAGGGGTTTTTTGTAGCTCATCTCAGAGTCCACCTCTCATTTTACAGATGATGAAATAGTCTGAGAGTGTGAAATGCCAATTTAAAGCAGAGGCTGGCCTTAGCACAAGACCCTAGATCTCAGTCACGTGTGTTGTCCTCAGTACCACATAATGTTGTGCTTGTTCTTCCTTGTTAACTGGGGATAATGATAGCATTCTAGCTTCCTCACAGGACTGTCATGAAGTTCAAATTAAAATCATGAGCAAAAGCACTTTGATGGCTGGGCACGGTGGCTCACGCCTGTAATCCTAGCACTCTGGGAGACCGAGGCGGGAGGATCGCTCGAGATCAGGAGTTCGAAACCACCCTGAGCAAGAACGAGACCCCGTCTCTACTAAAATAGAAAGAAATTAATTGGCTAACTAAAAATATATAGAAAAAATTAGCCGGACATGGTGGCGCATGCCTGTACTCCCAGCTACCTGAGAGGCTGAGGCAGGAGGATCCTTTGAGCCCAGGAGTTTGAGGTTGCTGTGAGCTAAGCTGACGCCACGGCGCTCTAGCCCGGGCAACAAAGTGAGATTCTGTCTCAAAAAAAAAAAAAAAAGCACTTTGACAGCTATAAAACATTATATGTATGCAAGGTAGTCATGCTATTATTTGCTAAAAGCAAATATTTATTGGTGCATGCTAAGTTCATATCATTTCTGGGTGACAAAGGGGATCAGTGGATGAATCGGATGAAGAGCTGACCTTCAGCATGCTTTTAGTCTTTTAAGGAAGAAAGCTGCATAAATAACCATGGCTCAAGGCAGGGGACAAACAAAGGAAATACAACCAAATTTTCTTTTCATAAGTTGTGGTTTTAGGTGCAGAAAAGGGTTTCAGGGCTTTTTTTTCTTCTTTATGATTGACATATAATTCATATACTTTAAAATCTACTCTTTTAAAGTATATAATTCATCAGTTTTATATATTTATTATTTCACAGGGTCTCACTCTATCTTTTATTTTATTTATTTATTTATTTTTTGAGACAGAGTCTCACTCTGTTGCCTGGGCTAGAGTGCCGTGGCATCAGCCTAGCTCACAGCAACCTCAAACTCCTGGCTCAAGCAATCCTTCTGCCTCAGTCTCCCGAGTAGCTGGGACTACAGGCATGTGTCACCATACCCAGCTAATTTTTTCTATATATTTTTAGTTGGCTTATTAATTTCTTTGTATTTTTAGTAGAGACAGGGTCTCGCTCTTTCTCAGGCTGGTCTCGAACTCTTGAGCTCAAATGATCCTCCCGCCTCAGCCTCCCAGAGTGCTAGGATTACAGGCGTGAGCCACCATGCCCAGCCTTTATCTTTTATTTATTTATTATTTTACAGACAGTGCATCACTCCGTCACCCAGGCCGGAGTACAGTGGCACAATCATAGCTCACTCCTGGGCTCAAGTGATCCTCTGCCTCAGTCTCCCAAGTAGCTGGAATTACAGGCAAATGCTATCATACCAGGCTAATTTTTCTATTTTTGGTAGAGAGAGGATCTTGCCATGTTTCCCAAGCTGGTGTGCAACTCCTGGCCCCAAGTGATCCTCCCATCTCCCAAAGTGCTAGTATTATAGGTGTGAGCCACCACACCCGGTCCACGTCAGTTTTAATATGGTCACAAAGTTGTGCAGCTGTTACCACTATCTAATTGAAAACATTTTTGTCACCTAAAAAAGAAACATATACCCTTGAGCTATCACCTAAAAAAGAAACATATACCCTTGAGCAATCATAATTGCCTTGAGCAATTATCCCCCTGTCCTCCTCAGCCCTAGACAACTGCTGATCTACTTTCTGTCTCTGTAGGTTTTCCTATTCTTGACATTTCACATAAATGGAATAATACATATAGTGGTCTTTTGTGACTGGCTTCTTGTACTTAGCATAATGTTTTCAAGTTTCATCAGTTGTAGTATGAATTAGTACTTCATTCCTTTGTATGACTGAATGATACTCCATCATATGGATATACTACATTGTATTTATTCATTCATCAGTTGATGAACATCTGGGTTGTTTCCACTTTTTGGCTATTATGAATATTGCTGCTATGAATATTCATGTACAAGTTTTTGTGGGGACATATATTGTTAATTCTCTTGGTTATATACCTAGGAATGGAATTGCTGGGTCATATGGTAACTCTAACTTTCTGAAGTGGGGCTTCTCTTAAATGATGTTTTCTTATTGCATATAGTGCTGTCAGTTACACATAGTAAGTACTATGTTACAGTGTGATTGTTATCCCATGTAATCCTCACAACAGCCCTGTGAGGTAGCTACTATTTAACATTATCATCTCCATGTAACAGGTGAAGAAATAGCCAGTGTTTCTTGAGCACTTACCACATGCTAAGTGTTTTACAATGCATTATCTCATTTAGTGTTCTCAGTAACCCTATAAAATAGATATTATAACATATACCTATGCTCCAGGTGAATAAAACAGATGTTGAGAGGATAAATGATTTTGTCCAAGATCACACAACCTGATAAGTAGTAGAGCCAGATTCAAACTCAAGTTTCCTTCAGTCCAAAGGTGATTCCTAACTGCTATTTCTACCTTATTATAAAAACAGTAAATGTTTCCTATAGAATATTTGGAAAATAACCAATATCATCTTTATTCCTACCACAGAGATAACTACTGGCTAACATCTTTGGTATATCCTTCTAATTATAGCATCATAGCATCACACTTTTTTGGTTTGACTTTTTTCCCTTCGAGACTGAGATGGCCATATATGTGTCTGGACCTAATATATTAACTTTATGTGATTTTCCATTTCATTAATCAGTCATCCATGTTTTAGATGACTCTACCATAGGAAAGAAAGATTTTTAAAAGGATTTTATTAGAAAAATTCCAAATATATGCCAAGTAAACAAAATGGAACAGAACAATGAACCCCCATGCATCCATCATCCTATTTTAACAGCTATCAGTGTGCTACCATTCTTATTTCATCAGTACCTCCCCCATTTCCTACCACCCCATTCAATTTTTTTAGGTACAGTTTGCAAATATTAAAGTGCACTAATTTTGATTGTATAGCTTTGACAAATGGATATACCTATGTAACACATAACTCTCATCAATATGTAGAACCTTTCTGTCACTCTAGAAAGTTCTCAGGTGTCCTTTTTGGTCCCCAAGCCTCCAGACAACACTGTTCTGATTTTTTTTTTCCCACAGTTTTGCCTATTCTAGAATTTCATATAAATGGAATCATATAGTACATACGTTTTTATGTCTGGCTTCTGTCATTCAAAATCTGTGAGATTTGTCCATATTGTTACCTATATTCTTTCCTTTTTGTGGGTTTTAAACAAGTAACAGCTTTATTGGGATATAATTTCCATACCACACAATTCACCCATTTAAAGTGTACAAGTCATTGGTTTTTAGTATACTCACAAGTGTGTGCAACAGTCTCCAGTCATTTTCAGAACATTTTTCTTACCTCAAAAAGGAACCCCAACCACAATGAGACACCATTTCATACCCAGTAGAATGGCTATACTTTAAAAATACAAACAAAAAACTAGGAACAGAAGATAACAAGTATTGGCAAGGATGTGGAGGAATTGGAACCCTCACACATTTCTGGTGAGAATGTAAAATGGGGTAGCCACTTGTGGAAAACAAGTTGATGATTCCTCAAAAAGTTAAACGTAGAATTGCCACGTGACACAGCAATTCCACTCTTAGGTATATAACCAAAAGAACTGAAAACAGGTATTCAAACAGATTCTTGTACACAAATGTTCATAGCAGCACTGTTCACAACAGCCAACAGATGAGTGGATGAACACAATATGGTATATCAATACAACGGAGTAGTACTCAGTCATAAAAAGGAATGAGGTACTGATACTACAACATGGATGAACCTCAAAAGCATAATGCTAAGTGAAAGAGACCAGACCCAAAGGCCACATATTATAGGATTCCATAGAGACAGAAAGCCAGTTGGTGGTTGCCAGGTGCTGGGGTGTGGGGAGAGGATGGAGACTGACTACTTAATGGGGTTTTCTTTTGGGGTGATGGAAATTTTGGGGGACTAGCTAGAGGTGATGGTTGCACAACATCACGAATGTACTAAATACCACTAAATTGTATACTTCAAAATGATTAGTTTTGATATGTGAATTTCACTTCAATTAAAAAAAAGAAACCCATATCCTTTCATATCCTTTAACTATCACTCCTCTATTCCCCTATCCCCTTCAGCCCTAAACAACCATTAATCTACTTTCTATTTCTATTTCTATTCTAGACATTTCATGTAAATGGAATTATACAATATGTAAGCTTCTTGCACTTAGCATAGCATTACCATAGTTCATCTGTGTTGCAGCATGTGTCTATTTCATTCCTTTTTATGGCCAAATAACATAGATATTATATGATATACCACATTTTATTTATCTGTTCATCAGCTGATGGATGTTTGTTTTCACCTTTTGGCTATTATGAATAATGCTGCTGTAAACATTTTTGCACAGATTTTTGTTTGGAGTTCTTTTGTTTTTAACAAAGTCATATTTTCCTTTCTGCTCTTGCATTTCAAACCTAGTAGAGGTGATAAATACTTCCTATATACTCCTTGCCTCGTCTATCTTACAATGGAATCTCCAATGTCAGCTTCATCTCTGGTAGGGAAATAAGGAAGAAATGTTGTAACCCATGCTATTAAGCATAGCATATATAACAGAAATTACCAGGTTTTCGTAGAATTCAAATTTGTCTAACATCTGTTGAGCACCTACTTTGGTCCACATACTGTTATGTTCTTTCATATATATTTTTTTAGCATTTATTCTTCACAACAGCTCACTGAAGTGTAGGAATTAGCCATCCCCATTTTACAAATAAGGAGACCGAAACTCAGAAAAGTTAAGTAACTTGCCTAAGCAGGTACTAATTGGCACACTAAGTGGGGAGGGGGCTGCGATTCAGGCCCAGGTGCCTAAGCATTTTAAGTCTACCTCTCTTTCTGCTCCATTATCCAGAGCCAGGCAAGGACTATGGCACATGTGAAAGGGGTGGTTCCTCTTGTTTGGATATTACCATCCAATCCTTGGTTCCAGATGAGTAATCTTCACAGATGTACTTTGTTCTAAGGCTTATTAATCTGAGGCTGTTGTATTTGTAATATTAGAGATATGCTTATAGAAAAAACTTTCCCAGTAGCCTAAATTAAAAGTTTGTGGATGACTCATGCCTATAATCCTAGCACTTTGGGAGGCTGAGGTGGGAGGATCACTTGAGACTAGGAGTTGGAGACTAGCCTAAGCAACAGAGTGAGACCTGTCTCTACAAAAATATAGAAAAATTAGCCGGTTATGGTGGCACATGCCTGTAGTCCCAGCTACTTGGGAGGCTGAGGCAGGAGGATCGCTTGAACCCAAGAGTTGGAGGTTGCAGTGAGTTATGATGATGCCACTGCACTCTAGCCTGGGTGACAGAGCAAGACCCTGTCTACAAAAGAAGAAAAGAAAAAAGTTTATGGAAGTGATGGGGTTAAGTGTTGACATGCTAGGCATTTTAGAGCTCCAGGAATAGAATACGTTTTGGGAGGTGTAACATCTGCCTAGCAGCTCATATTTTCTTTGTAACATTATGTCATATGTTTTCCTCTGTGTTTTAGGTATTTTTATATTTTTCATAATTCTGCCTCCCAGAAATCAGCTTCCTTCTTCCTTTTTGTTGAGTATCTACTAGAGCCAGCCTGCAATATCCTAAAGTATAGTAGAAGCCACATTTAAACCTTTGTCCTCTAACTAGAGAAACTTTTTGTTGAACTTTCATATTCTGCAAACATGTTGGCCCTCAGCATTATTAGAGCTTTAAGTGTGAAAATCAGGGAATATTGTTAACTGTGCTCTCTTTAGAATGAGGAATACACATTAAAAGTTACTTGTGTAAATCCACTGAAAATCATTTAATTGTACATTTAACCTAGATTTTTCTGTTTGTTTGTTGTTTGTTTTCTTCAGGCTGTTTCAAATATACACCAACCTATTAATAGTGTCCGCTAAAGTCTCCCAGCCTTTCAGGATCTAAAAACTGATTGGCTGCAAACACTCTGTTTCATGAGACGTGCAAAATCCAGTGCTCCTCACCACCACCAAGATGCCTGCAGCTTCATAGGGTGCTAAACTTATCAAGCTCATATGCACCTCTGAATTCGTGTTCTTCCTGAAGGCTTTCACTTGTGTGTTTTCTCACCATCTTGCATGTGCTTTCTTTCCCTGCTCTCTATTAAATTTCCTAAGTCAGGAAGGAAAATCTGCTTTGGAATTTTAGTAGCAAAAAAGGCAACTAAACTGTCTCTCACAAGGCCTTTGTATATACAGCCAGCTCTACTGAAAATTTGTCCAGAGAGAGATACTCACAAGCCAGCATCACAGTGGACATTGAGTATTAGGGCTGCCACTTCTTGACCATTCTTTCTGGCTCTCCATAGTCAGTGAAGTGCCACAGCTGAGGAATGCCTCTCAGTGCTGCACCCCGATCTGTCACAGTCTTCCTGTTTTTTTCTGCACCCCTGTTCTCTGGGAATCCAGCAATATCTCAAATCTTTCCATTTACTTATGCATGACAATTTTGCTCTACTTGGTTCTGAAATCTCCTTTCAGATTCTAAACTTGTGTATGTATATTCACATCTAAATGATTGACTCATTTTCTAAATAAAGATAGTTTCATCCAAGAGAAACTCCTTTCTGTGGCAATAGCATAGTGGTGAGCATAGCTACTGTCAAGAGGAACTCCCGTGTCACCTATTAGGATGATGTATTGTTATAAATTTTGTTTTCCCTATTGACTTACAGAAAAACTGAGGGAAGAGGATAGATATTTATATCAGGAAACCATATATGTTTCTTCATTAAGCCCTAGGGCCACCATCTCAGGCCCAGTATCAACCTTTCTCTTGTAATGTAATACCAAGGTGTACTTTGTTCCTTTTTGCTCTTTGAATCTGTCACTACTCATTTTATATGTGTGGGTTCTGTCCCCCTAAGCCTTGCTGGATAATGAAACAAGGTCATAAATACCTGGCAAGGAGCTCTTTAAAACAAAAACATGGACCATTTTCACTTTCTTAAAAATGTTTTTATTAGCAAGCAAGCACATAGACTTAATAGTTACATGAAGGTAATAGAAGCTCAGAAAACTACAGCGTCCTCTCTGTCATGTATTTCTTTTTGGTATACCTGACTAGTCTAAAAGATGATCAGTGACACTGGCTTAGGCTTACTTTTGTTTGTTTGCTTTCTGTCTCTGAGAGTAGAGTTCATTTTACTTGTCCCACTTTTCACAAAAACCTTAAAACCTCCATTAAAACATCGCTCTTTCTAGAAAATGCACCCCAGACAACCAAAACAGAACAATAGGTGTCTCTAATCTCAAACCAGCTTGCAAAGTGTGGCAATGAGAAAACAATGGACTAAAACCATGACCAAAATACGGCATCCAGCAAAGTGCTTAATCAGACTTAATTTTTCTTATATGTAAAATAAAGCTACCCCTGTAGTGTAATGATAATCACATAAATTAAAGAACTTATAAAAATTTTGATATTTAGATATTCTTAATGAATCTTGGCATGGCAAAAAAAAAAAAAAAAAGAAGTATCTGGCTTCCTTATATCTGTGCTTTTAACTATGTGACCTTGACTGAATAACATAACTTCTGTTAAGTCTCAGCTTCCTCAGCTGTCAAATGGGGACGCCAGCACCGGCTGTGGGGATTCATGAATGTGCACCAGTGTCAGCTGGGGTGTCCAGTCCTTAAATACTCAAATGGAACTTGCTTGAACTCTATGCCATGCAGGTGAGACATCTACCTGTGCACAATTCAACCACTCTTGGACTTCCACCGGATGCAGTGAAGATGGGGATGCAACTGTTTTCCTGGTTACTTTTGCTCTTGGACCCCCATTGAATGAGTTCTTTCAACCCCTGATCTTATTATTCATTAATATTGACATATTCTCCACTCTTTACCCTTCAATTTCTTTTCTTTGAACTCAACCCCTCAAGTTATTACTCAACAAGATTTGTGGGTATATGGCCAATTTTACTGAACTTTTCTAATAGCACCAGGAGAATTCCACAGAACCCTGGCTCTTCCTCTACTATCTGCTGAAAGCACTTGGCCTCCAATTTTCAGGCCCTGCTCCTATAGTGCCCAGTGCTACTTTTTGGTTTTTTTTTGGTGTTTTTTAGTATAAAGCAGCTCTTCATTCAATTTTTGCTTACACAAAGACTCTTTAATGTGCTCTGGTATCCAAGGGACCATCTTGCCATGTGCTTTCCCTTCAGAGACAAAGTAGAACTGTCTGAGAGTCCATGTCTCCTTCCCTTCCCTCTGTCCGCCTGTGTCTGCCAAGCAAGGGGGAATTAAAGTTTGTGTCTCTACTATAATGCCACCTTCTACAATGCAGAGAAGCAGCTGCTACCAATTTGGGCTTGAAATGTCTCTCCTTCCTAGCACTCCTTTCCTGCATATATGGCACTTAGTACACTCACACTTAGGTTCTTAGTGAGAATTGGCAGTGGTAGGGGGGCAAGATGAGTGACACGTTGGAGAGTATGATCAGGTTAGAAGAAAAACGAATAAACAGAAGAAAAAGTAGGGTGCTGATGTGACAAAAGGTAGTTTCCAAGGCCAGGGAATCCTAGGGAATTCTATTTCTACATAATCCTAATACCTAATTTCTAAATATCCTTAATACCATGCATATGATAAGCATAAAATCCCTGCTCTCTAAGCCTGAGTAACTGCCCCCCCCCTTTCATTACTGATGCATGGTCCTTCCTCTTTCTCCTCCGACATATCTCAGCACCAGTGAGCTAGGAGAATTTCTCTCTCTCCCAGGTAGAAGCACAGATGTAGGAAGGCAATGATTGCACAGGGTTTATTTTAGAAACAGAAAATGGTTTCCTAACGAGAGGCTGGTTGGAGGGGAGTTGCATTTCATTGGTTATGCTGGCAGATCACCCTCTGCTGATCTGTTTTGTTATTTTGTTGTTTGTTGAGGAGACAACAAAATGTTGGTGAGCAGCTGGTGGCGGAATTATGTTTTATATACAAAATGTGGGAGAAAATTCTGGCCCAGTGCTATAATTGCCTGATTGGATGGGGGTGGGGAAATGCTTTTATCTGAATTAAATGTGCTTTCTCTCTTCCAGGTTCAGCACCCTCAACTGTGATCAGCGTCAGTGTGCAATGTGCTTTGTGCCTTTCAGATGGGATTTTGGAAAAAGCAAAATAAAGGAAAAAAACAAAACAAAAAAGAAAAACTGCAGTGAGCTTCCTGGAAAGTCAGATCTAGCAGGACTGTGGTGATGTGATATCTTGATTTATCTGCAAGGAGTTAGGGCTCCCCTGAGAACAGATCCTGACAGCAGACTTATTAACAGAGGGGCAGGCACATGGCAGAATAAGGAGAATGCCCATCAACAGGGCTGGGGGCAACATACAATTGGGTAGGGAAAACCCAGGATAGGAGAAACTTTTAAGCACAGGTTCTGATTTCTTTTGTAACACATACTACTTAATATCCATGGCACAAGAATTGCTGAGAGCAATTAGGCAACTGTCAGTGCACTATATTCTTCTGCTTTAACCACTTGAGTTGTTTGCTTCTTAAGAGATATATCTGTCTGTTAATATATGTTATATGTGTTCATTTGATATATGTGTAAACTATTATGACAATTTCATTTCTCGTATTGGTAACATAATTTAATAAAATATTATCTCAACTAGTGACATAAGAATGTAAAAAGAAAGTTGCTATTTCTTTGAAAATTCACTTTAAAAACTTGCTAAACACAACTGACTAAAAATATTCCTATTGAATATGGCAGAGCAAGTTAACACATAAAGGTTGGAGGAAGATCATGAAAATCAAGATGATCTACACCTTATTACTGATTTGTAATCATGTACAAGATATCACTCCATTTGAAAGAAATGGGAATTAGAAGTTGAAAGTGACTCCTTGCAAGTGTGATTTTTTCCAAGATAGACTGAACAGAACACCAATCACAATATCCATGCTCAAAGAAAAAAATCTTAGCCTTAAACTGAAAGATAAGCAAACAAATGTGGAATTCAAATGCTAACTGCATACATGTGTGCCTGTGTGCATCATGTTTTATGACTTCCCTCTTTGATCGTTGTCTGATAGCTCACCAGTGTCAGGTCTGGATTGGAAGGGATCGAATGTCTTTAACTTTGCCAGGAGTGTACACAATCATTCTGGATGGATAAGTGGATAATATCAGGCGTGGGATAGCGGTGGCAAGAGGTGAGATCTAGGAGGACAGACTGTAATCTGGAAGGCTGTCACCAGGTAGGAGGGCCAAAGTCACTGAAGTAGGTTTGGGGCTGGGACTGCAGCCCATGGGAGAAGGGAGACTGTCCAGCACAAGTCATGGAGTAGCCCTAAGGGTCAGGGGGATTGGATGGCTAATAATAGAGAGGTTTATGAACAGAGAATAAAACAAGGACCTGCACAAACACAGAGGAGAGTAGTCCAGCAGAAATGTTAGGAACTTTGCAACACTGTTCCCCTGGAATGCCAATTGTTCTTTTTGATCCTCAGTTTCCCCATCATACTTCTCCTATAGAGTAACTGGAGGGATTAAATGTATAATATATTCAGAACACCTACCACACATATAACAGTTGTACAATAAATTTATTTTCTTCTTCCATTCGTTCATGGAAGAATATTTACTGACACTTACTCCATGCCAGGAATTGTTCTAGTTGTAGCGAATACCATAGTAAACAAAACAGGCAGAGACCTATTCTTACGAAGCTTACTTTCCAGTGGGGAGACAGACACTAAATAAATTAGAATATAATATAACAGCAGTAATATGTGCTATCAAACAAATAAAACAAGTCAAGGGAATGGAAAACCCTCATAACCTCATAACCAGACACTTATAAGGCAAGGTGGGAGTGAGGTGGGCTATTAATCTACACATTCTTTCTATTTTTAGTCTAATTGGAAAGAGCATAACAATATGGCAGTGTAGCTACTGCTATAATTAGTGATGATTCCTCAGCTGCCTGCAGCATAAAACAAGAATGACTCACGGCCTGCGAGCTGCAGAGAGCTTTTTTTTTAATTTTTAATGAAATGGCTTTATGGTGTTTGTTCGGATTCTAAGTGTTATATATGCTTATTATGGAAAACTCAAAATAATACAGTAAATTGTGAAAAAGTAAAAAAAAGAAAGAAAAAGAGAAAAATCACTCCAAATCCCAGCATCCAAACATAGCAGCTGTTAACATTTTTTTTTTTAATTTTGTTTTTCTTGTTTAGGAGAACTTTCTTTAAGATATCTTTCAATGCACATTAATTCCTTTGTTAATAAGCTACATATAGGCATTCACCAGAACTCTTAAATATGTATAATATAGGTAAATATATGCATATGCATACATATAAAAATATATGTATGTGCATATATACACATATAGGTATATAGAGAGATATACTATAGATACGTATATATGCACGTGTGTGTATGTATATGAAGGGAGAGACACACAGAGGGAGAGAATGAACGAATGACAGAAGCTTGTGGTTTATGACCTTGAGCAAGACATTTAACCTCTAGGGACTCTCATTGACTTGTTTTGAAAGTGGATGTGTAGAGCTGACATGGTAATGCTTACCCAGTATTTGTTTGCTTACCACTATGGTTTGAATATATGTGTCCCTCCAAAATTCATACGTTGAAACTTAACTGCCAATGTGATAATATTAAGAGGTGGAGCTTTTAGGAGGTGAATAAATGATGAGATAGGATTAGTGGCCTTATAAAAGGGCTGGTGGGAACTAGCTAGGCCCTCTTTTGCTCTTCCATCCTTTCTACCACACGAGGATACAGTGCTCAAAGCACCATCTTGGAAGCAGAGATCAGGCCCTCACCAGACACCAAACATGCTGGTGCCTTGATCTTGAACTTCCCAGCCTCTAGAACTGAAATAAGTAGATTTCTGTTGTTTATATATTACCTAGTCTCATTTTTGTTTTTAGAACAGTGCAAATAGACCGAGACACGCCCTGGCACTCCCAGCTCTCTTACAGTTAGGCAAGGCCTCACCTGTGTGCTGATTTCCTGCTGATGCCGTGATAGCAAATGCAGTTCCCCAGTGCTGAGGAGCCTTGTTGGCCTGGCACGTGAATGGAGCAGAGCCTCCCCATTTCGTGACGGGCGAGGAACATGGCCAGGAAATAAACCTTCATTGTATATGTCACAAGACAGTTCAGTTACTGCATGTGAGCTGCCTGCCTGACCTACACAGCATGGGAAGGCACATCTCAGCCAGGTGTGAGGGTTACAGGAGATGGTGTGTGAGGGCTATGATAGAAGTTCAGAAAATACTAGCTGAATCTGAGTGGCAGAGACTAGCGAGGAAGAGATCAGTTATAGCAAGAATACTTTGCAGGAATTTTTGGGAGGAACATAGGCAAAACACTGATCAAAGCTTTCTAATCATCTCCAAATGCCATATGTTTTCCAGACTCAATGTGAGTTTTCTTGGTGTTATTTCCATAACCCTCCAAGGTCATAACCGAGAATCCATAACCATGAAAAGTCACCCAACAGTTATTTCTCCCACACTATTCCATGCACCCACCCTGCCACTACCATCCTGGCCTCCTAGTTCACAACAGGAAGGTAACTCCTGCCTCAGGCCTCCTCACTCCTCCACCCTCCACCTGCCAGATACTTCCAGGTGGTCTGTCCACACTGGCTTCTTTTCATCACTCAGATCTCAATTCAGAAATTACTTCCTAGGTCAGGCATTTCTTGACCCCTTGATCTAATGCTGTTCATCACCCTTCATATTAGTCACTTTCTATCAGAAAGCCCTCTTTTATATTTTCATGTCTCTTATCAATGCCCCAAATTTACTTATTCACAGGTTTATTTATTCACCATCTGTACCCTCCCTCCAGGATCTTGCATGGGTTCATGAGAACATAGACTTTGCTGTCTTGAGACAATGCCTGGTGCATTATATTCAGTAATATTTGTTGAATAACTGCATGGGCCATTACTGAATAAGAGACACTGGGTGGGGTACTACAGTAGGTAAAAATTTGAGTAAAATAATGTAGGAAGAAATGAGTGATAATTAAAGACAATGGCAATTTTCTATAGTTCTGTCTGTGGAAGGAGTGATCAATTCCTCCTTAATTGGAGGCAGCAGGGAGTTTTCCTAGAGGTGAGATTATTCACCCTCAACTATGGAGAATAAGGAAGATTCTGAACGGTGAGCTTTAACAGCAGTGAGAGGGGAGAAGATGAAATAGATTTCATGTCAGTCAAAGGATAGGTTCAAGACTGAGACTGTGCAAATGCAAGGCCTATTTCAGCATCAGTGAATGTCTCAGCTAACAGCTGGGGAGGAGGGATAAACTGAGAAACAGACAGCACTTAATGGTCCTCACCAAGGACAATTATAAACAGGAATAATACATTAGTGAGAGAGGATAAAATATTGGAATGAAACAAAAAGTTATCTGTCTTCACTTTACTAAATCCCATTTGCCACACATTCTTTCTTCTGGGTACAAACTGAACTAGAAAGAGGGAAGCTGTTTTCATTCCTCCCTGCCATCCTTTCCTCCTCACTCACTTTCAAAGCTATAGTTTGCTCATCTTTCAGATGGGGATGAGCTCATGGCACTTCGAAAACTCTTTCCTGGTGGGACCTCCAACAGGCATGTAAGGGTGCTTTGGAATGCTTGGTGCCCTTATTTGGACAGTGCCGATGTCTTCATTGACTCTCTTCCACTTTGGGGGCATTTTGAATAATGGAGATGAAGGAGAGGAGGTGTAGGAAGGAGAAATTATTAACCCAGGTTTCCTAGGAAAAGGAGCTTGAGGCATGGCTGGCATGTTGATGCTTCATTTAGGAGGTGGATCCACAGGGTGTCTAGAGTAAAGGGAAAGGAAAGTGAGGCCAAAAAGGATGGGAAACAAATACCAGCCAGCCCCATTCAAGAAGAAACACCTGGGCATGCCGGAGGCTTCTGCCTCAGACCTGCAACGGGAGGCAGGAACAGTAATTAATCCGCCAATTCCCTTCTGTCCCTGTCTGCCTCTCAGAGAATTCAGCTCTACTCCCCACTAGTGCTTCTGGGTTGCATCATCTGACATCTTTGGGCAGCTTCTGGGATGCCAGCTGCCCTGTCCTGCCCTGAGGTATGTGCTCCTCGGGAAGCCAGACACAGGGGGAGGAGCGGAGACCCCTGGCATGGCCTTGAGAATCTGGGGACTGTTCATGAGTCCTCCCAGCATTGATCACAAGATGGCCCTTGGGATAAATCAAGTAGCTGGGGCTCTGGAGACAGGGATGGCCTGGATAATTTGAGGTGGCACATAGAAGATGACCAATGCAAGAAAGATATTGAGAATTTGTGGAGTATTTTACAGTTGATAAAATGCCTCATATGTGTCCTCTCCTCTTATTCTTACACTGGATGCTGGCAAGGCACTCCTTGAAACTTTAGATCTTCATTTGAAACACCCTTGGTTGCTTTTACATGTCTTGAAAAGTTAATGTGAAGCACGAAGTTCTGCCGAGGCTGGTGAGGGAGGATTGGCCTTGGCTGGACACCATCACAAGAAGAAAATCAGTTAGGGAGGCACATCCACCCCAGGGAGTACAGCAGGAAGAATGTGGGATTGTAAGACGACTCTGGCTATATCTCTAACAGATAATTTTTTAAAAAAAATACCCAAAGCAAATATGGTCAAATTAATATTTGTCAGTTAAATACAAACTCCATAAGGGCAGGGCATTTGATTCCCAGACATGTTCTCAGTCCCAAGAATAGCAAGTGCTTTGTCCACAATCCATATTTGTTGAATGAGTAAATATGTTAAATCTGGGAATTGAAGACATAGGGGTCTTTTGTATGTTTTCTTCTTTTCTGTATGTTTTGAATATTTTAATATTAGTTTTGTTGCTGTTTTAAGATAAAATTTGTTATTAGATAGGAAATGGTCAACATGGAGGCTTAGGAAAGTGGAGAAGATGAAATCTGACAGATTTATCAAGCACTCTTCAAGGAAGATAGACATTTTTCTCTTACTATCCCCATTTATAGATAACCAAATTGATTCAACAAAGTACATATTCTCACAAAGGTCACGCAGTGAAAATTGTGGGTTCGGGACAGCAAACTCAAGTGGTAAGAACTCAAACTTTGGATCCACTTTGGAGTGGATATAGGATTGAATTCCTACTCCACATTCTTTCATGTGTGTGGATGTGAAAGCTGTTGAAGGTGGTCAAAGGGTTTAATAATATCAATTCAATATGAACAGTTAAGTATTATGCCAGATATTGCTATTTATTACTATGTGCCAGATGCTATATTAAACATTATTCTTTTAATCCTCTCATAAATTCTCTGAGATTCAGTAAGTAAAAAATGGTCCCTCAGAGATGTTATATAACTCAACCAAGATCACACAGCGAATAAATCACCAGCCAGGGACTCAACTATGGTAATCTGTGATGATATCCAGTCTACCACCCAGAGTCATAATTGGAGAAAGAAATAGTGCCTTGAATACAAACTCAGGTCTGACTCACTCCAAAGCCATATTCTCTGTCTCTCTCTCAGTGGTTCTCTTCTTTCCTCTAGGACCTGGGTGGTTTATCTGAAGACTTTATCTGTCTCCTACCATATCAGCAAGACATTGGCTACAACACTCTTTCTATCTTGGAATTTACTTGGGTAAAATATTACGAATATACGCCAATACACACTTTCTGTCATTCCCTAAAAGCCACACTTTGTTCTTCAACTGTTTGATAGGTCAAATTAAGAAAGTCCTAAAAATTCAAAATATTGTTTACCTAATCATCACATTTTGAACATCAAACAACCCTTCTCCAGCCTTCCTTCGTTTGCTTGTGTTTTATTACATTATAAAGCCCATCCAGCTATGTATTTGTCAAATCTTAAAGATTTATAAAATAAATGGTTATAAGTACGAGGATAACTGCATTAGATTTACAGATGAGTGAGTTCTGGCTGAGAAATCTTTTACCTTCCAAAGCTGGTGGAGGAATAGCCTGAGGAAAGAGCTGAAGCCAAACTTAAATATTTAATTTCTGTCTTCAAACTCGGATGTTAGCAGAAGTTGTAGGTGCCTCCACACATAAATCCAGCAACCAAAGAAATTCCAATGCTTTTCCTCCTTTTTTGTCTCACGGGTCATGGGACTTTCATTGCTATTTATCCCCCAGTCTGACTCTCTCTATAGAAACTAAAACCCCATTATTCTTAAATGGTCTGGTTTGATGTCACCATGGCAGTAAAGTAATTACGATTCTCCAGTGCAATTTTCTTCCTGGACTAATAACACTCCATTAGCATCTTTCAGAGCCAGAGGAAAACCTGTTCTTGGCAAAGGGAGAGAAGTAGCCAAAAGTGAAAAGCAGAATAAAATGTGTCCCACTGGCTTTATGTAATCCTTTGCTGACATGCGATTTCTCAATTAGATAGCTCTGGCCTTCCTGTTCACTGCTGGCTACGAAGGAGGCTTCCGTCAAACAGGGGAAAAGGTTTTGTTACCCTTTTCAGGCTCTGCCTGTAGGAAAACACACAGAAATGATTCTCAGAGCTTTCCATTCCATGAACAACTTACAAGTGATGGAGTAAATGAGCAAAATTGCATGCAGTTTCAGTAAGTTAGGAATTCGCTATGGTTATTTAATATAATATTGACTATCAACAAAACCATGGCTTTTTAAAATTATTAAACATTTGTCACCAATTAAGAATATCTTTATATAGTCTTACAAGTGATACTGATTCTAAATTGTATATGAGTATTCATTTGCATATATACGTACATAAAATGCACATATACAAAAGTATAAATCTGTCTACATATATATGTGTATACACATGCACACAGGCTAAATATTTTCTTGTATTTTCACAACTTCTTACCATCTTTTGCTCTTGCTTTATTTCCACTATGCTTATTCTTCAGCACCTGTTGCTGTGTTGGTCAGGAGGCTGGGAAGAGAACACAAAGAGAGAAGATTAAATTTGTACTGTTAGGGGCTAAAGAAGGAGAATATATCTTGGAAAGTAGATAGAGAGGGTTAGAAATAAAAAAGCTCTGGCTACCTAGGTTCCTAAAAAGAGTTTTAGAGACTTTTAGGAGATTGTAAACACAAGCCTGCAGCAGTAATGATTTAATATCATGTTTTACTTATTTCTGGATATTGGACTGGTAAGTACATCTTCTGATTGCTGCATCCTGCAGAAGAGAATTATTAAACAGCCTCTTAGTTTTATGGCAGTACATATATATTAATAAATAGATGCATAAGTACACAAACCTAGGTTATAGACCCAATTTCAGAGTGATATCTACTAACAGTGGCAAATTAGTCATCTTTGTGCTAATGGTAGTATTTTCCCTCAACAGAGTTTATTTGAATACATAATATATTCATTGCATTTAAAAACAATGCAATAAACAAAAATGATGCTGTATCTCATGAAATATTCTCATGAGTTAATAATTTCAAGTGAGGACAGTAGATATGAGCTCGAAGAATAAATGCTAAGCAGGTCATTACCGTGCCACATAATATTATGGGTAAGACTATGGGCTTTAGAATAAGACCACCTGCCTTCCAATCTTATCAATGACTAGTTGTATGACCTTGGCCAAGTGACTTAGTCTCTCCATACCTCAGTTTCCTCTTCTATAAAATGAGGGTAACTGTACTTATGTCTTAGGGCTGATGGGAACATGAAATGAAGTATTACATCTACAGCATTTAGAACAGGGACAGGCATATAGTAAGTGCAGAATAAATGTTAGCTACCAACTTCTGATAAACCAGTTCTGCTATTGACCCAATAAAAATAATCTTACATTCTGCAAAGGATGTTTATAATAATTGAAGAGCGTATATTTTAAAATTTCTTAGTACAATAAGAACTGCCATAAGATGGATACTCAATTTGCAAGACTGCTTTTCTGTTGCCTGTTGATACAAGTTATCTAGACTAATAAAGTGTGTAATAACCAAATGTCTCAAATATATACAACACCTTATAAATTACAGAAATATTAACACTTGTTACCTAATTTAATTCCTTTAATATCTTACCACGTGTGTATTATTAGCCCTGTTTTAAAGTTGAAACTCATGATGTTTAGGTGTCTTCCTAAGGTTATGTAAAAATAAATGAGAAATAGAAGAGAGGTAGCCTTTTTGAGCACTCGTTTGTACCAATAATTGCACTTGGCATTTAATCTCCGTGCTGCTATTTCATCTCTCAGTGATCCCAAAGGTTAGAAATTATTATCCATTGGGATGCACAACATTCACAGCTACAGAAGTGCCAGAATCAGTCTTTGCACCTAGATCTGTCTGTGGATTCAGGGCATTAATTCTTTCCATTAAACCACAGACCGATTTGCATTCATAGGAGCATTTTGTTTTTGTGATTGTTTTTCATGTTAAAATAAAGGAGAAGAATAGAATCTGTTAGCTTCATGCCCCATGTATGTAAAATGACAACAACATTTGTGAGGTTTGAGTCAGTGCATCCTCCCAGCTCCCATTTCCTTCTCCTGCCCTAAATTCACCGGAAGGAAATCCAAATTAAAAATAAATAAATAAAATCAAAAGGGAGAAGAGAAAAGGCAGCGATGAAGGCTGCCGGGGTGTGTGCAGGCGGCAGCCAGCCTGTCTCTGGGGTTCAGATCAGCAAAGCTGGCCCTTTTATCCTCCAGCGCCTTAAGCTACTGTGATCTGTTCAGACTTCTGTGGCTACGTATGTCTCCAAGCAGAGTGATGGTTCCTAACAGCATGAACTCCGCATTATCGCCCACCACCCCCCGCCAGCCCCCACCCCACTGTCTTTTGAATCACTCTAAATTAAGCAGCAGCTCTGTGCACTGGCAGGAGGAGAAAGACTGCTCACCTGCCCAGTAGAACTAACCGAAGTTTACAGTGTTTTAAGACCTTCCCAACAAAAAAGAATAGAGGAAATAGACTTTCCTTTATTAAAAAATAGTGTGAATAATTCTGCTGTTTTCATTGAGGCTTCAGTACCGGGAGATTAAAGCCCATAAGAGATATGTAAAATTACGTATTTTTATATGTAATATGTAAAATTACATAGTCTTTGTTCAAAGACTACCCCATTAAATTAAATTAATTGCTATTGGAAGAAGGGAGATAAAATTCTCAATTAAGATAAGGGGTTCAAGGTCGGGCATGGTGGCTCACGCCTGTAATCCCAACACTCTGGGAGGCTGAGGCAGGAGGATTGCTTGAGGTCAGAAGTTCAAGACCAGCCTGAGCAGGAGCGAGACCCTATCTCTACTAAATAAATGACAAGGGGTTCAGCGTGGCTCTACTTCCTAAGTTACAAAAGTAAGGATAATATAGGAAATAAGAGCTGGCAGCAAAAGAAGAAAAAGCAAAGGAATGAAATTAACTTACTGAGAATTATTGCTACCTTGTTCCCAGTGAAAGGTAAGCTTTAGTGGACACCAGTTTGGTGACACTGTGCTGACACCTAGCTAGCACTGTCCACTCCATAAGTAGTGGTAGCAGTTGTGCAGTAGGTAGGCTGCAGAGGTCAGATGGAACCCCTGCATTGTGATCTGCCTGTTAACTAAGGCAGACAGCATTCCAGGACACTTGGCGGGTGTCTCTGACACCTGTGTCAGGTACATGGGTGCTGCTGCTAGCTCTGCTGCAGGTGGGTGAGCTGGTTTTGTGCCAGTCGCTTTCCTCACCTGAAAAAGAGAGATTTATGGTTGTACAGATTATTCTTCAGCACCTTTTATGTGCAAAAACACTCTTTAAGGCATGCAAAGAGAGAAAAGACGGACAAAGTGGCCAGAACATGGACTATTCATCAAGCAGTTTATGGAACATGGCAGTGAGACTTGCTCAAATAGTATCAAGGGGCAAAGGAGAGTCAAGGCTGGAAGTTACTGAGTGGTGGCACATTGCTGTTAACAAATAGTACAGGTACAGTTGGGATGTGTAGCTTAGATCCTGACTCGAGTGCATGGTGAAGGGTCTTCATGGGGTCTGAGGTTAGCCTCCTCTCTTCTCTTCTTGTAGCATTATCACACCTGTCCTCTGTCCTCCCCAAGCTCATACAATCTATCCCCCAGACAGCTGCTAATGTTATTCGAATGTAAATCTGACCATGTTGTCCTCCCAGCTTAAAACCCTTCAGTTACACTCCTTCCAAGTATTTTTCCCTTTAAGATCAACTTCAAATATTTTTACAGGATGTATAAGAATTTTCATGATTTGTTCCTTGTTTTCTCTTCTATCTCACCTGCTTCCTATAAGCCCTCCTTGCCTCCCAGAATAGAACTAATCAAAGTTCCCTGGATGGGCCATACATTCTATCTGCTCTGCATCTGTGCACATTCAGAAGATCCTCTTCCCCTTTCTCTGTGCCTGGTACATACTGTTCTTCCATCAGATCTCAGTCAAAAGGTCACTTTCTCTAAAACAGTCTTTCTCTACTCTGGTTGCATATTGGCATCCAAAGTTTGTATCACCTTAAGAACATTAAGGAAATACCACGCCTGCTCTAACCACTGGTCCATTGAATTAAAATCTCTCAGGGTAAAGGAGTAGAGTCTGGATGTCGATGTGTTTTAAAAACTCCTTAGGTGATTCTACTCTGCAGCCAGCTTTGAGAGCTACTTGTATAGATAGCCTTACTGTCACTCTTCTCAACTCTGTAAAAAGTGCTCTGTCTTCTAGAGCAGAGGCTATAAACTCTTTCTGTAAAGAGCTATGTGGGTCTTAGTCTGTCACAACTACTCACCTCTGTCATTGTAGCTTGAAAGCAACCATAGACAATATGTAAACAAATTTTCATGGCTGTGTTTTAATGAAATTTTATTTACAGAAATAGGCTGCATGACAGATTTAGTTTTCAAGTAGAAGTTTTCCATGCTCTGCTCTATAGAATACCTTGAAGTCCATGCTATGCCAGATTGCAATTGTCTACATATGCCTCCATCATGAACACACGCATCTCCACCCAGCAAGCATTCATGAATACATGAATATAAGGGTAGAGGCATGAGCAATGCTTAAATTCTGCTACAAGGGTGAGTTCTTTCCAGAAAGTACTTCTGGGTTCTGGGTTTAAGTCTGAATAAAAGGGAGAAGGTCATTTTAAAACCACATCCCATAGTTATGGTTAATAATGGAGGTTTATTTTCTGAAGTATTTCTCAGTTTTGATAGTCTATGGCATGTGAATCATCTCGTAGGAAAATATTATTGACAAATACTTCTTTACACAAAGAGAATTCCATCCCAGCTTCCTTCCCTCATTCTCCAAAGACCCACTGAGAACTGTGCTTGAGGAAAGACAAAGAATCATGCAAAAGGTCCATTCAGGGCTTTCCAAAGCATTATCTTATTTACATGCATCCCCTCCATATGCCCATGGACATATGCCCCCCTCCATATGCCCATAGCCAGAATTGGACAGCTGGCTAATCTTTCTTAAACTGTGTCTTAGTTAAGATCTTACTTCCAAAAATTCTTCCACAGTTGGCTGTTCCTCAGGATATGGTCTAAAAGCGTTAGCTTAGTCTTAGAGCTCTTCCACGCTCTGCCGACACATTTGTTTTGAGAAGGTATATCCTCAATAGCTTCTCAAAATGCTTCCTCCACTTCAACTCAACCAAAATCCAGGGTGAGTGCTGGATTCACAGTAACTCATATTAGCAATGATAGAGGGAGATCTCTCTCTCTCTCTCTCTCTCTCTCTCTCTCTCTCTCTCTCTCTCTCTTTCACCTCTTTCTATATCTTTCTCCTCTTTCTCTCTCTCTTTCTTTATCTCTCTTTTCTCTCTTTCTCTTTCTATTTTCTCTCCCTCCTTCTGTCTCTCCTCATTTTTCTCTCCTTCTCTCTCTTTCCTCTCTCTCTCCTTCTACCTGTCTCCTCTCTCTTTCTTCCCTCCTCCACACACAGAGACTATAATCTACTTTAGAGTTAACAGAATATTTCCAGTGAGATTAGTCGAGTAATCTTGAACATATTGTTTAACCTCTCTGGTCTTCAGTTTCCAAATCCTCAACATTACCCAAGTCATCAAGCTCTCAGGAGGATTAAAAGATGAGTATATCGAACATTTAGCATACAGAGAGCTCCCCAGCTATTATCATTAATATATGATTATTTTTATATCCTCTGACCCTCTCTAACCCTGTGAGATAGTCAAAAGGGGCAATTATCCCTTTCTTGTAGGTGAGAAAACTGAATCCCAGAGAACTTAGGATGTTCATCTGAGATCACACAGCACTACAGTATTTAGCCACAATTAAAATTACACCTGAGCCTTCTGATTCTTAAGGATTTTCCCATCATACCTTGTTCCTTTTGAGACTTTACCTATTTTAGAAATATTATCATAAATAAAATTGTACTGTCACAATTGAATTTTTGTGGGATTTTTTTTTCTGTAACTACAAGGTACAAGAGCCGCCAGATTCATCATCAGCAAGCTGCTTGCATTAGGGTCCTAAGTTTCCTCATCTGCAAGAAGAGAAGGTTGTGCAAGATTATCCTTAAGGTGCCATCTGGCTCAAGCATTTGATAAGTTCTCCAGTTTTCCAAGCTCTGGATTCTCAATTATTCATGCTAATGGAGAGAGGCAGTTGGAGGGTGATTGAAATTCACAGATAATCCCTCAAATTGTCTCCCAGTTCTTGCCCACCAGGCCTTGGCCCTTTCATTTTGGTTACTGACAAGTGGACGTAATTGACTGATTTGGGTTTGATCTTCCTTCTGATCTTATTCATCCTCTAGAAGAAATGACTAATGAACAGAAAAATTGCCAAATGGGGGAGGGAGACATAAAAGCAAAGGCATCAACGATTCGTAAGTTGGATATTTGCTTCCTGTGTTACTGAAAGTGTCTCCGCAGTCTCGCCTTGCGCTCTGGAAAGGTGGGTTCCTGAAGGACTCTCTGCAAACCGCATTTCTGCAAATAAATCATGTTTCTGTGCAATGGTGAGCTGACTTGCAACAAAACAAAGCCAACAAACAAAAAACCCTGTGCTGAAACTTTACCTGCTTGCCTCCAATCTTTCTGTTGTTTTATGAAATCACAGGAGCATCATTTTCCTCTTTTGTGAAGTGGAAGCAATTTTGTCGCTTGTCATCCTCTCAGAGAAAAGTGGCAGAGGGAAAGTAAACACATGCAGGCAGGAACGTTCAGAATGACTCAAAGTCCCACGCCTTCAACTTTGAGGGTGCCATTTGCAATTTGTATATTTTTGGGAAAAATAGATTTAAAAATGTAGACCTTACATGAAAAAGGAAAACCTTCTCTGAGTAAGAAAGTCAGGGAGTGATTAAAGAAAGAATAAAATATCAATTAGACAAAGAGAAGATGATAAAATATTTCCTGCAGACATAACACAAAATATTTCCAGACTACCCTTTCTGCAAAATACAACAAATGTAAACTTATGTCAGTTAGGGAGCTACAGTTTGCTAGTTATTATTAGTTAGAAGCTATTGCTAAACTGGTTATAAAGCTATTGTTGTAAGCCCAACAAGTGAAGCAATACAGCACATATTAATAGTTTACATTACTAGGACTACCACCAAATCCCAGCTTTGGCCCTTTGTAGCTGTGTGACCTTGACAAACTTACTTAATGTCTCTGAGTCACAGTTTCCTCATTTGTAGAATAGAAATAATAAAAGTAATTACCTCATAAGATATTTTTGTGAGAAATTAAATAAGCTAATATGCATAAAGCCCTTAGAACAGTGTCTCCTTGTATTATATGTTGAATATTATTATTCATGAGATTATTTATATTTAAATAAAAATCATATACACATATCTTATTTCTATGTATCAGCATCTCTTAAACTTCAAACATTGCTGTGAAATAGAAATCATTTTCTTATTTTTTGTTTTGTTTTAGGGCAGACATGTGTCTACAATTCAGGTCTTTCTGACTATAACGACACACACTCAGCTCATTCCAGAATGCATCTCTTTCTTCATGCAGCCTACGTTTGAAATGTTAGGTTACTTGGTCACTGGCCTAACTTGGGTCCCCATTCCTTGGCTGATAAGACTTGCCTCCACTTCTGTCTGAGTCACAATAACCACTAACTGGATAAATGTTGACATGATTCTTGCAAGGCTTTGGATGTTGTTTGAGAATTAGTTTTCCATGCTTATTTAAAACTCATAATTATTTGATTGCTTTTTAAAGAAATAAACAAGTGAATGTTTGAGCAACTGACTGTGGCTTGTATATCATACAGTAGAAAAGGAAACTCCGATTCTGTAGTTTGTTTATTTGCTCTTTTGATTGTTTCCTTAGCTGTGCAGAAGCTTTGTAGTTTAATCAAATCCTATTTATTAATTTTTGTAGTTGCCATGATTGCCATTGGGGTCTTAGCCATAAAATCTTTGCCTAGCCCAATATCTAGTAGATTATTTCCTATATTTTCCTCTAGAATTCTTATGGTTTCATGCCTTAGATTTAAGTTTTTTATCCACCCTGAATTAATTTGTGTGAGTGGTGAAATGTAGGGGCCCTGTTTCATTCTTGTGCATGTGACTATCCAGTTTTCCAAGCACCGTTTATTGAATAAGGCTTCTTTTCCCCAGTGTACATTGTTGTCTGCTTTGTTGAACATCACTTGTTGTAGATAGATGGCTTTGTATCTGGGTTCTCTATTCTGTTCCTTTGGTCTATGTCTCCATTTTTATACCAGTACTATCCTGTTTTGGTTATTATAGCCTTGTAGTATGGTTTGAAGTCTGGTAATGTGATGCTTTCAGATACATTCTTTTTGCTTACAGTTGCTTTGGCTATTTGAGCTTTTTTTTTTAGTTCCAGATGGAGCATAAAATTTTTTTTCTAGATCTGCGAACTATGATGTTGGGGAAATATCTTTGAGGAATTAATGAAATGTGGCTCATAAAATCCTTATTTTATTACATTGCCTAATATTGCTATATTAAAGACAGAAACAGAAGTTTGCAGGGTTTTGCCCAGAAGAAATATATAAACTCATTAGTTCTCTTATCCAGGGCTGTCCACCTTGGAAGGGCTCTCATGGCTCTGGCAGGGATGTTTTCCAGGAAGGCTTCCTGGTATCTCAGAAGCTGTGAGCCTCCCTGTTTCTTAAAAGGAAAGATAGGATAAATAACGGGCTCACAGGATGAGAACTGGAGACAATGAATGCCCTTTGCCCAGAGACGTGCCTCTATGGTTATAAACAACTTGTTTTATAAAAAATAGACTTCCTGCTCTCTCCTGACTGTCTGCCTTTGAGTCCACAATAACTAGATCAAAGAAATATAAAGTCACTATACCTCTGTTAATTGATAACTACATCTTAGAACTTAAAAGTTAGTCCCTAAAAGACTTTGTACCTGTTTGTTCACCTAGATAAATTAAAATTTGTTAAAAGCCCTTTGAGAGGACATTTGACCCTAACTCACTACCTGTTTCCCATAGCAACTGCAGTATCTGATATGCAAATATGTTACCCTGACAACTGATAATTGATATTTGTAATTATGAAAACCTATCCTATATAATAAATCTAACTATAATGCTGGACCATTCACAAAGATATGGTCCAAACTCCTAAATATCCCTGCTATGGTTCTGATCTTTTTATATAAAGCTATAAACTCTACTTTAGTCTCTATATATTCTTTTATTCTCTCTATTTCCTATCAATTTTCTTATCCCTGTGGCAACCCCTATCTAAGGGACCTGGCTTCGCAAAAAAAAAAAAAAAATAGCTAATCTCCTCATGGGCCTGCCACTCCCCACACTATGACATTGGTATTTTGAATTTGTAAATCACTTTGGGCAGTATGGACATTTTAACAATGTTGATTCTACCAATTCATGAGCAAGGGATGTTTTTCCATTTGTTTGTATTATCTGTGATTTCTTTCCTCAGTGTTCATAGTTCTCCTTGTAGAGATATTTCACCTCTTGGGTTAAGTATATTCTTAAGTATTTTATTTTCTATGTAGCTACTGTAAATGGTACTGTCTTTGATTTGTCTTGCAGCAGGACTATTATAGGTATATAGAAATGCTACAGATTTGTGTATATTGAATTTGTAACCTGAGACTTTGCTGAATTTATTTATCATTTCTAGGAGTCTTTTGGTGGAGTCTGGGGGATTTTTTAGATATAATATCACATTGTCAGTGAAAAGAGGTAGTGTGACCTCTTCTTTCCTGATTTGGATTCCCTTTATTTCTTTTTTTGCCTGGTTGCTCTGGCTAGGACTTATGGTCAGCTTAGGCAATGCATTCATGACTAAGACCCCAAAGGCAATTACAGCTACAACCAAAAAAAAGAAATGGGACTTAATTAAGTTAAAAAGCTTCTGCACAGCAAAGGACATAATCAACAGAGCAGACAACCTATAGAATGGAAGAAAATATTTGCAAATTATACATCTGATAAAGGGCTAATATCCAGAATCTACAAAGAACTCAAATTAATCAGCAAGAAAAAAAACCCACTAAAATTAGCAAAAGACATGAACAGAAGTTTTTCAAAAGAAGATAGACAGGTGGCATCAATAACCATATGAAAAAATGCTCAGCATCACTAATCATCAGGGAAATGCAAACTAAACCCACAATGAGATAGCAACTTACCCCTGACAGAAGGACTATTATTAAAAAGTGAAAAAAAGCAATAGATGCTGGTGTGGATGCAGAGAGAAAGGAATGCTTATACACTGTTGGTGGGATTGCAAGTTAGTGCAACTTCTATGGAAAACAGTATGGAGATTTCAAAGATCTGAAAGTAGACCTACCCTTTGATCTAGCAATTCCACTACTGAGTATCTACCCAAAGGAAAAGAAGTCATTCTATCACAAAGACAGAAGCACTCAAATCTTTATTGCAGCACAATTCATAATCACAAAGATGTGGAATCAACCTAAGTGCCCATCAATTCATGAGCGAATTAACAAACTGTGGTATATGTATACCATTGAGTACTTACTCAGCCACAAAAAGAAATGTATTAATGTCTTTTGCAGCAATTTGGATGGAACTGGAGACCATTATCCTAAGTGAAGTATGTGAAGAATGGGAAAACAAACACCACACGTACTCTCTAGTAAGTTGGAGCTAGTTGATGGGTGCACATTGGCACAGAGAGAAGGAAGTCACTGGAAATCAAAAAGGTAGGACAGGAGAGCAAGGGAAGGATAAAAAAATGACCTAATAGGTACAATGAACACTATTTGGGTGATGGGCACACTGATATCTTTGACTCATGAATTATAAAATCTATCATGTAACAAGACTTTTGTATCCTCTTAATATTTTGAAATTTCAAAAGAAAAAAGAAAATGAGTAAAGGTATGAACTTGTGGAAGGGAAGAGTGATCAAGATTGAAAGAATAATATAGTCCATTTCTGTTCCTTATATATGAATGGCCCTACGGTACTAGACTGTGAATTCACATGCAATAAATCTATACATTATGTCAGCAATTTACTGTCTACAATAGACACTTAAGGAAAAAAATGAAGTCAAAATAGCATACATTGAAAAAAAATAACTTTGACAAAGTTGATGAGCGTTGATCAGAGAATACTTGAAGAAACTGATTTAAAAAATTATGAACCCAGATGTGATAAGTAGAATTCTAAAGTTGACCCCCTCTGTAAGATTCCTGTCCTCTGATTATTCAATCTAGCACTAATCTAGGTACTGCCATAAAAGTTAGGTTACTAGTCACCTAACATTAAAATAGTGAGAATATCCTGCATTATCTGGTTGTGCCTAGTGTATTCACATGAGCCCTTAAAACAGAACATATCAGAAGAGTCTGTCAGAGGCTGTGGCGGAAGAGATAAAGCAGAGGTGAGGTCAGAGCAAATTGAAGCATGACAAGAACATGATTTGCCACTGCTGACTTTGAGCAGATCTACAAACTGGAGAATAACCCTGAGAACAACTCCAGCCAGTGGAAATGGAATTATTAGTCCCCTGATCTCATTGAACTAAATTATGCCATCATCCTGAATGAGCCCAGAAAAGGATTCTTCCCTAGAGCCTCCAGAAAGGAATGCAGAACTGCAGATGCCTTGGTTTCTGCCCTGTGAGATTCTAGACAGACAAACTATTTGAGGTTTGCTGTACCTGGACTCCTGACCTACAGAACTGACAGATGATAAATTTGTGTTATTTTAAGAAGCTAAATTGGTGGCAATTTGTTACATCAGCAACAGAAAAACTAGAACGCCGGACATTCCACTTTCTCAGAAGAAAATCTGTAGTAAGAGAGGCCAGCTGGGTGTTGGGTTGGATCAACCTATTGCAACCTATTGACCTGAAGAAGAGAAACAAGTCTGTGGTCCCCCTGATGCTGCACAGAATCCTAGAAGGCTCAGAAGAAATCCCATAGGCAACACAGAACAGTGATGTCTAGTGATTATCTAGAAAGATAGCAATTATTAATATTATTGGAGACACAGAAATGGCTTGGCAAAGCCTCATGTTCAATGCAAAAATACTTTTGCCAGCATTGAGAGTTTATTAGTCACCTGGTTCTGGTCCTTTGATTCAATATATCACGTAAAATATTCAGATAACAAATTGCTCTGAGGGTGGTATCAAATAAAGATAGAGAATCCAAAGGACAAAGCATATTGAATGCATTAGATTTCAGACACAGAGATACCAATATCTCTCTGAGCCTTCGTGAAAATATCAGTGATGTAAAGGTAACTACAACCTGTAGTTTTGGATTAAAAAATGAGTGTAATCATCATTTTTCTGTGTATTGTTATTCAACTTTACTGGATGCAATTTACGTACCATAAAATGCAACCATTTTTTAAGTGAATAGTTGGGTCAAGTTTTGACCAATATATGAACCCATGTAACTACCATCCCAATTAAGATGTAGAACATTTTCATAACCCCTAAACACTCCCTCGTGAGTTGCAGTCAGTTGCTGCCACTTGGCATCCCAGTCTACCATACTACTTCTCTCACTATAGATTAGTTTTGCTTGTGAGAAACTTATATAATAGGACTCGTGTGTAGTCTTTGAGGCCTGAATTTGTGCACTGAGCTAAATATTTTTGAGATTTTCCATGTTCTTGCATTTATCAATTGTTTCTTCCTTTTTATTGTTTTGTTCTTCTTTATTCAACCCTATGATTATGCTACCTATTAATGGAAGAAGATTTAGGTTGAGTCCAATTTGGGGTTTTTATGAATAAGTCAACTATGAACAATTTGTTTAAAAGGTCTTTTTGTGAAGATATGCTATCATTTCTGAGACAAACACTTACTAGAGTGATTGCTTGGAATTATATGGCAACAGCATATATAACATTATTAGAAACCACAAACTTTCAACAGTTGTTCCTTTTTTTCAATCCCACCAGCTAAGTATGAGAATGCTCTATAACCAAACCAGCAATTTGTATAGTCAGTCTTTTAAAGCTTAGTCACTCTAGTATATAGGTAGTGGTACCACATTGTGGTTTTAATTTACATTTCCCTAACAATCTATGACATTAAACACATTTTCACATGTTTATTGACTAGTCGTATGTCTTCTTTTATACATTATTTATCCAAATGTTTTGTCCATTATTTTTAATGATGTTGTTTGATTTCTTATTATTGAAGTATAATAGTTTTTATAGGTATTATGGATACAACATTTTTGACAAATATATACATTGAGAATATTTTTTCCTATTCTATCAGTTACTTTTTTCATAATGGTGTTTTTGATACACATAGATTTTTAATTTTGAAGAAGTCCAATTAAGCATTATTTCTTTTGTGGTTAATACTTTTATGTCCTATCTAGGAATCCTTCTCTACTCCAAAGTTGCATAGATTTTCTATTATGTTTTTGTCTAGGATTGTTACAATTTTAGCTCTTATATTTTGAACTATAGCTCATATTTGAGTTAATTTTTATGAATGTTAAAGTTTTACTAGTTTTTTCAACCAGATATATCCAGAATGCTCCAGCACTATTTGTTGAAAAGATTATTTTTCCCCTGCTGAATTTCCTTGGTACTTTGTTGAAACACAAAGGCCATATCTGTGCATGATTATGTCTTGGGCACTTCATTTCATTTCATTGATCCCTATATAACCTATGCCAAAACCACTTTCTTAATTACTATAGCTTTATATTAAATTTTTAAATCAGAAAGTATAAGGTCTCTTCATATATTGTTCTTTTTCAAGACTAATTTAACTAGACTGCATTGTGAACATCATCATATATAATTTAAAAATCAGTTTTTCAATTTCTATATAAAAGTCAGATGGGAATTTGTTTATATCTATAGATCAACTTACAAAGAATTGATACCTTAAAATTTTGATTCTATGCATAAACATCACTTCAATTATTCAATAACTTCAATTATCAAAGCTCTCATATCTTTCAGCAATAATCTTTGTATAATTCTTGCACATATTTTGTTAAATTTATACCTAAGTATTTTATGTTTCTTAAGACTCTTATAATGGTTTTAAAATTTCTTTCATTTTCAAAATGTTTTTCCTTGGAAATAAAATTTATTTTTATATTGTGGCCTTATTTTATTTGAAATTGTTAATTTCATTTATTTCTTATTTTAATTTTTTGGTAGATTTTAGGATTTTCCATGTACACAATCATGTAAAAATAAAGATAATTTTAATTTTTATACACCTATATCTCTCTTTTTCTCATTAACTATACTGACTAAGTAGTCCAGTATAATGTTAAATATAAGTTCATTTATTCTGTAGTGCATTATATTCATGGATTTTCAAATATCTAAATAACCTTATATTCCCAGGATAAAAATGATGTGGTCATGATGTAGCTTCCCTATATACAACGCTAGTTGAATTTATTAACATTTTGTTAAGGGCTACAAATGTTAATAACTGGTATTAGTATTTTTTCCTGTAATATATGTGTCTAAATTTGGAAATATTCCCATGTTCTGAAAGATTTATATAAGAGTTGTCATAGGTCTTTATTAAATAATCAGTAGAAATCACTAGTAAAGGAAATTTGTCCTGGAGATTCTATGTTCTTTTTTTTAATATATTTATATGTGTGCAAGTGTGTGTGTATGTGTGTGTGTGTGTGTGTGTAAAAGAGAAAGAAAGAGAGAGAGAGAATGTTTTAAATTGTAATTACGTATCATTTAATTCATATGGGGTAATGCGAGTTTTCTATTTCTTCTTATGTCAATTTTATTCATTTGTTTCTTTAAAAAATTTGTCCATTTTATCTGTTATTAAAGTAATAGACATATTTTTTCATGATAATCCCATGTTATCATTTCAATATCATTAGGCCTTTTAATGATATTCTATTTTCAATCTTGTTATTAGTAATTTACAATTTTTTCTACTTTTTTTTCATTAGGGTAGATAAAGTTTGTTTTTTTTTTTTGATGAATTTATTGAAGTATAATTTACATTCCATGCCATTACTCCATTTTAAGTGAAGTAAAAATTAAATGATTTTTAGTAAATTTATCAAGTTGTACAGCTATTCACATAAAACAGTTTTAGAAGATTTCCTTCCCCCTATTAAGTCCCCTAATGTTTAGATATGCAACTATTTACCATTGTGTTGCAATTACCTGCAGAATTCAGTACAGGAACATGTTGTACAGGTTTGTGTACTAGGAACAATAGGCTATACCATATAGCCTAGAAGTGTAGTACGCTGTACCATCTAGGTTTGTGTAAATGCACTCTATGATGTTCATATGATGACAAAATCACCTAACACATTTCCCAGAATGTATCCCCATCGTTAAGAGACATAAGACTATATCTCCTTTTTAGAGCTCATTCTATTTATCCTCTCTGTTGCATTGAGGTGTTAACCATTTTCCTTCTTAAAACATCTTGCGTACCTTGGCTTCTCTGAAACCTCTCTTTTCAGTCTTTTTTTTTATTTCTGATTTTGGGTTTCTTTAATGATTGGTATAACATGGAATGCAAGGTCAGTAGCAGTAAGCAGTGAGTGGTAAGTTAGTTCAGCTTGTGATCCAAGAAGGAAGTCAAAAAATAGCCAAGGTCAATACTGTGAAGACACAGAAGCCAAGGAGGTGATGTGCCAGAAGCTATCATGGAAAGCTGGAGACAAGGATCCGGAGCTGGAGAACTCCACGAAGGTAATGGGAGACAGGAGTACAGGGAGCAATACCTAATGCAATCCAACAACTTTTGCCTGATGTATTTTTCATTTTTTATCTGGCTCTCTTTTTATGCACAGGGCACATAAATAAGTACAGGCAGAACCCTAACAAAATTACCAAGTGCCTTCCACTTTCTTTCCCTCTGGCCTTTAAGTTGTTCCCTAAATTCCTATTTCTTGGACTTCTTTCAATCTACAGACTCAGCCTGGATGATCTCATCCAGTCTCAATTTTTAATTACCAAGTTCTTGTATAATTTCTAGGCTGTCTTCTGGGTCTTTTTATCTCTCTGTCCTGCAGTATTTAAAGCTCAGATGCCTAAATTGAGATTGGTAACTTCACTTCCTAAACTGTTGCCTCTTTCAGTAGCAGCATTGCCATCCATCCAGTCCTTCATATGAGAAAGCATAATGCCCATTTCTTTGCTGACATGCAAAAGTCACCAGAAGTTTTAGAAATAATTATTTATTATTAGTAGTAATATTATGACATGACTGCTTTTTATTTAGCCCTTGAGCTAAGCTCTCTGCTATCCCTTTCTAGATAGTACCTCATCTAATCTTCATAGTAGCCTTTAATAATATAGGAGACTTCATCTCCAAAAGAGAGATAATAACAACAACACCTATAGGTGTTCTTTTGGAGATGAAGAGTCTGAGCTCAGCATATTTCAAATATCCTTTCATGATTTAAATAGTTGCTCCAGTTACACAAAATTGAATTCAGGTATTTTGCCCCTGGATCCTGCTGTCTTCCCACTCTATTCTGCTGCCTCTTTGCTCTCCTGTGCTTTTTTCAGAAAAGTCTCAAAAATCCAGCTCCTCCTCTGGCTACAGTGACACAAGATTACATACCTGGGCTCCAAAAGCAGGTGGATTTGCATCGGAACCCTGGGGCCCCTGCCTGCAGTGTGACTTTGGACAAGGTACCTGACCTTTCCTGCATTTGATTCCTCCTTGGTAAATAGGTGCGTACTGGCTACATCACAGGTTTTACATGAAAAAATATAAAGCAAAAAAGAAACAAAGAACAAAAACTTAGGTAACCTATGTAAAGCTCTATATACTTAATTGCTGTTATTATTACTCTACTTCAATATAAGCCCTCAAATGTTTTCACTTAGTTTCAACAGATTTCTAACTTGTCTCCCTGACATAAGAGCCAATAAATTCATTTTATCAGCTCTTCTCAGAATTACTTCTTAAAAAGCTAAATCTGATCATCTCACTTCCCTTCCTAAAAGACTTTGATGTTTTTTTCTCTATGGATTGCCTTTTATGCCATACTAAAGCAGTCACTTAAAATGGAATCAATTTAAAACAGGAATGACATCTGCTACCTTTCTCATTTATTTCCTGCTATTCTCCTAAAAGAAGTATAGTCTTCATAAATACCAAGCTTACTCTTTCATGAACATACTAGTCCCTTTGATGCCTTCGGGCTTCTTTTTGTTTCCTATTTTAGTACTTGCCCCATTTCATTTAGAAAACTCCTACTTGTCCTTCAAGACCCAGCTCCTCAAAAAGCTTTTTTCCTAAGTCAAAATCGAACCCTCACTGTGCTACTGAGTAATTCATTCATAGTATTTATCACACTGAATTTGCAATTACTGAATGGCAATTACTTCTCACAGGGAAAAGTCCATTTCTGAATAAAAATCAATCAAATCCAGTGTATTGTGCAGAGTCTAGTACATTATAGGCACTCAATATATATTGAATGAATAAATAACATGTATTGTTCTTACAGTTTACAAGATTTTTTCACATATTTTATCACATTATGTATAAGCATAAGATTGGATATGAGGCTTTTTATTATTATTACTATAAACTGAGACTTACTACTAACTTCTCCAACATTTTCCCCAATTGAAGAATTTTAAAAATATTTAAAAATAACCACCAATATTTTAAAAAATAAAGGCTAAAGTGAGCACATGGCTCATATTTTAAGAACCAGGCAATTATATGGATCATGATAATTACCTGGGGGTATTGGTAAATATGTTGCAGCTGATAATTGTACTCCACTTCAAGTTCAGATTAGAGTGTTCCTTTTAGTTTGCCATGGAAGCAGCTATTTAAAGAGTCAGGCTAAAACCTGGAATGAAAGGAACTCTCTGGAATTACAGTAGCATTCCAAAGTCTTTGATGTTTCCATCCATTTCTTTTATATGGCAATAACAATTCAATTTAAAAATGTAAAATGAGTAGGTTCTACTATTTTCCCTAATTCCTTGAAAACAATTGAGCAAAATTTACAAGAAAAGATAGCTGATTTGAAACCTAGGCAGTGTTTATCAAAATATGACTCATTAGTGCACACAAAATCAATTGTATCATCCCAGTAATTTTAAAAAATGGAATAGAGGCCGGGCGCAGTGGCTCACGCCTGTAATCCTAGCACTCTGGGAGGCCAAGGCGGGCGGATCATTCAAGGTCAGGAGTTCGAAACCAGTCTGAGCAAGAGCGAGACCCCACCTCTACTAAAAATAGAAAGAAATTAATTGGCCAACTACAAATCTATAGAAAAAATTAGCTGGGCATGGTGGCACATGCCTATAGTCCTAGCTGCTCGGGAGGCTGAGGCAGAAGGATTG
>CAUYRT010084523.1:0-15643 GCA_963574885.1 Lepilemur ruficaudatus
GCCTGAGCACATTTATAAAACCAGACTTATGACACTGACTTAAAGCCTTGGTGACCCAGCAAGAGGAACCAGAGGCACTGAGGGAGGGTGAACTCCCTCCACTGCCTAAAACCCACTGCCTTTGGGAGGGGGCCCAAGCCCTTTGGTTGGTTACGAGGCCTACACACCATGGCTTCTTCACCAGCCCAGGCCACTGCCACACCCGTGCTCCTGGGCATCCTCAGATTCTCTGACACATCTTGCTCTTTCTCTCTCTAGAGCAGCATTCCCTGTTCCTAGAGCAAGATTTCCACACCCTCCTCATCAGCTGACACCTGCTCATCATCTGCATCTCTCTTCCTGGAGGCTGTCTGAGCTCCCCAAATATCCAGGTCAGTGCATTTCCTAGCCCCTCTACTCCGCTACTGAAGCACTGAAGCACTGATCGTGATGGTGGTTGTTGCTTGTTACTAGACAAAAACCCTGCCCCTCCCACCCCCAACAAGGTAGGGTCCAGATCACTGTATCATTACTGTGTGCAGAGTGGACAACATCATGTTGCAAACGTGAACTGATAAATGGAGTAAATGAGTGCGGGGGCAAAGCCTGATTTATTCCCTCCACCCCGAGAGGCCTCTTCCACCTGCTCTCATCTTGTTGACGAGGCCTGTCCAAGCGGGGAGTGCCAAGCCAAGCATCCAGCCAGGTTCTTTGGGTTTCAATTGTGTCCCATGGAAAATATAATCTGGCTATTATCAAAAAGATAAGAGATAACAAATGTTGGTGAGGGTGCAGAGAAAGGGGAACCCTAGTGGTGGGAATGTAGATTGGTACAGCCATTATGGAAAATAGTATGGAGGTTTCTAACGAAATTAAAACTAGAAGTATCATATGACCCAGCAATCCCTCTTCTGGGTTTATACGCAAAGCTGAAATCACTACCATAAAAAGACATTTGCGATGTTTATTGTATGTATTAATATATATCTATATACATACATACAATGGAATATTATTCAGCCTTAAAAAAGGAGATCCTGCCATTTGCCACAACATGGATGGACCTAGAGGGCATCATGCTAAGTGGAATAAGCCAGACACAGAAAGAAAAATATGATCTCACTTGTATGTGGAATATTTTTTAAAAGAGCTCAAATACTCAGAGGTAGAGAATGGAACAGTGGTTACCACTATGGGAAGATGTAGGTCAAAGTGTACAAAGTAGCAGTTATGTAGGATGAACAACTCTAGAGAGCTAATGTACAACATGAGGACTAAAGTTAATATAATTGCATTTTTTCAGTTAAATAATTAGATATTTTTGTTAAATAAGTAGATTTTAGCTGCTCTTGTCTGTTATTAAAAAGAAAGCAACTATGTAAGATGATGGATCTGTTCATTTGCTCCATTAGAGTAACCATTTAACTACCTACATGGATCCCGTACACCATGTTGTAAACCTCAAATATACACAATAAAATTTATTCTAAAAACAAAACATTGCTAGCAAAGATTTAAAAGAAAGCAAAGAAAAAAAAGAAAATAGAATCCATAAACCTGGGCTGAGACTCTCAGCCCATCAGACACCAAAGGCCAAACCTGTCATCATCAATAATGGGGCCGATCCTGACATCAGCAGCAGGAAGTGAGGAGGGTGCATCCGAGTCCCACATCTCAGGGACACCAGCAACTGTGCACTCCTTGGCAGATTGCCCCGGGATACTCAAATAGAGTGTCCAAGAAGCAGAGGACTCCCGTGCTCAGAGGGTTAAGAGAATATAATAAAATGTTACTTGATCATTGAGATGCATATGAATTTTTCATCTGGATAAAAGATACCCTGGATTTTCTTTATGAATAAAAACATGCTGCCAATTAATGTTGCTCAGGAGAAGGAAGGCCAGCGTTGATTCTTTCTACTGTTAGAGGAAGGTAGTAAAGCTGTCGCTTTACAATGAGGCTTAATCTGATTAGGCCAGAGGATACTTTGGCATTTTTCTGCCTTTGGAGTTCTCTGAAGACTTTGGGGGAACAGCAACAATGTGCCAGTGAACCCCAGCTCCAGCATCTGCCTCATACAAGCCACACAGCAGGACCCACACCCTCCATATCCTCCCCAACCCCAACTCTGGAGGGGTGACCCACGGAAGACACCTTTTGGGCTGTTCATCCATTTCTCAACAATCGCCCCTCTCTGGAAAATGTCCCTTGCCAAGCTAAGCATCCAGATATATTCACACTCTGTGAAACACACCCCATGCCTGTCCCCCCACCCCCTGGCAACGGGCAACAAAGTTGGGCTACAGTTGGAAATTTGGAATCAGGGCTAAGAGCATCCAGTCTCAATCTTGGCTGGTCCTGTGAACAGAGATTTTAAAAAAGAAAAGAAAAGAAGAAAAAGCCAGGTACTTAGAGGACAGCTATTTTCTGCCAAGTGGATGAGCCGTACAGAAAATTGGGGTAGAGAAATGAAGTAGGAAGTGGCTGTAGAAGAAATGAAGACAAGGAAGGAGAGAGAACTTCCTGGTTCCCTTACCTAGACCCTCACTGCTGCCTCCCAGCCAAGGCTTCCCCCTCGGACCCCTAGGCCCTGTTCATTGCACACGAATCAGCCCACACCCTCGAACTCCATGGAGTCTGCCTCCACCTCACTGTCCCTCCTTGTCATAACTGGCAGCAGGGTCACAAACAGGCTGACCTTGGAACTGCACCATATTTATCTCCCCAGATCAAAACTTCACAAAAACATTGCTTTCCCAACACCCAACCCAGGATTTAGTCAAAGGATGTGCTCAATAAATATTTGTTGAAAGAGTATCAATAGCGCCTTCCTTGAGGGCTTCTGGAGTGGAGATTGCTCAGTCACTTGCTTCCCACACACCATGAAGACAGGAGGACATTCTTTCTGTTTCTGAATATCACTCCTCCTCTCTTATAAAAAACAAAAAGTGCAAACAAAAACCAACGGCAACTGCTCCTTTCCTGAGTTTGTGACATCACAGTCATCCACCCATGTTGACCCCAGTCCCCAAACCAAGTTCTCCCCGTCCTAACATGGGCCTTCATCAGCCCACGATCTGATTCCACCCACCAACAATTCCTCCTCAGGGTTTCACAGAATCCATTTCAGGGCAACACGTGGGAATGGCTTGGTGAGAAACAACTCGTCTCAGGGTAACTACGTGATTGAGACTGGATGTGCCAAAGAAGAGGAAAGTTCAGTCAATTCTGGTAAGTGTGGCTCATGCCAGCAGCTAAAGTGGAAAATCAGCTTTGAAAAATGACTCTTCTCCCTTAATAACAAGTGTGTTGACCTCACAGAGTACTTAGTTTCCCACTAAAATTGAACTGGGTGGACCTTACAGAATTTAGCACTTCTCTAAGACAAGTACTCATCTAGCACCGTGAACAACACACTGGATTCTTTATATTCCATCAGCTCCAAAACAGAACAACAGCACCCGTTTATCTCTGTACAGTTCTTCACACTGTACAGAGCCAGGATAAGGAAGATGCCCCAGCAACGATGGCAGGGGTGTTGGTAGGTTGATCTAATCTCCACTTAAAAAGCTCTGAATAGCTCTATGTGGTTTCAGTTATCTTAGCGCAGTTAAACTCAAGAGGAAAAAGACTACAAAGAAAATCACAATTATACACATGTAGAGCTACCTTTGCTTCCCTTCTAATCCCTTTCACTTTTGAGTCTCTTTGTAACATGATAGCTGTGCATGTGGAGAGCAATTAGCACCAAGAGCTTCTTCCTGCAGACTCCAAGAGCAGCAGGTCAGTAGCGAAGCCCTGCCTGTGGCAGCGGCTATGGCTGAAGAGGCTCACACGCCCAGCCTGGTGAGCAGCGTGCAGTTGCCCCTCTCCTGACAAAACATATCTGGTTATCACCAAATGACAACGTCCCTGATGCCAACCAAACTGGACCTAAATTGTTTCTAGGAAGCTTGAGGTAAATTTATCAGACAGTTGCCAAAAGTCTGTGCTTCACTTAGAGGCAGGAGCATATGGGCTGATTGAACCATTTCCAGAAAGACAGTCTGGTCATTGGAAAACCAGACTGACGAGGGCTGGATGGAAGCAATGACAGAGTTGGTGGGAGAAAGGAGAAACCTACAGAGCAGCAAGACTCTCCTCCTCACAGAGGAGAATAGGGGACCAGAGGGAGGTGCACAGGGGGTGACTGGAAAGTTTCAGGAATGTTAGCGCCTTTAGAGCTCTGAGAGTTTTTTATTTTTAATGGATAAATTATCATTGTAATCTATTTAAGCGGTACAAGGTGGTATTTTGATGTGTGTATACAATGTAGAATGACTAAATCAAGCTAATTAACATATCCATCAGGTCACATAATTATCATTATTTTATGGTGAGAACATTTGAAATTTACTCTCTTAGCAATTTTGAAATATACATTATTAACTATGATCACTATGCTGTGCAATAGATCTCAAAAACTTATTCCTCCCCAACTGAAACTTTGTACCCTTTGATCAACATCTCCCCATGGACATAGATGCAAAAATCCTCAACAAAATACTAGCAAACCCAATTTGGCAGCATATTAAAAGAATTATTTACCATGATCAAGGGGAATTTATTCCTGTGCTGCAAGAATGCCTTACAGTTGTGTTTTAAAGCCCTATGCCTTGTTAAGGAGTACTTGATGCATTTGTTTTGATAGAAACTGCTATCTTCTTAGTTTTAGATTAAAATAATATGCACGATATTCATTTTAGCCTTGTTTATAATAGTGAAACACTGGAAGCCTATGTATGAGAGAGCATAGTTAAATAAAATAAGGTGACTCCATTCAATGGAATATTAAGACATAATTAAAACAAAGATTCTGAAAAGAATGTTTTACAATGGAAAATGTTTACGATGTAATGCTAAGTCAAAATGTGGGGTAAACCAAAGTATTCACAACATATAATATGTTGTGAGTTCACATTTTAAAATAAAACTTATGCACTAAAATATATAGTCTGGCACAGTTCATCAAAATATAAATGGTGGATATGTTTACTTGGTGGGATTATAGACTTTTTCTTCTTTCTACATATCTGTTTGCATGTTTGAAATTTAATGAGCATGCATAATTTTTAGTGGATATATTTTATAATAAACAATGATATGAAAATATATTCATAAGTAAACTCTCTCAACAGCTGTACCATAAAAACCACAGGGAATCAGAGGATGGAGGTAAGGGAACCACTCTGAGAAACTAAATTGTTCATCTGATGGAAAGTGAGGGAGAGCTGAAAAGACTTACAAACCAGCAGGGCAATTGCTCTCTGGAAAAAGAGAAAAATCTGAGACTCATGCTGCAGACAGGATCCCTCTTCTGTTTTGCCACAAGGAGAAGAAGCAAACAATTCTCTTCTTCTGAGGACTAGGAGCAGGCAATTGAAAGGCTGTCCTTCATCTGGTGCATTTTTAATTTTTATTCCCTTGCATCTTATAGGGTTTTTGCACTAGTCTTGCTCTGAAACTCCCAGGAGCTAGAGCCAGACCCCAGGCACCATGTATATCTTGAAATAACTGCAATTTCAGAAAAGGTTTGCAACCCAGTAGAGTATGTTCCTGCAGATGCAAGCTCCTGTGGATAAGGATCAACTCTGTCTTATTCGTTATGGCAAAGCCAACGCCTCGCATGGTAATTGGTACCAAAGCATGCCTCAAAGCATATTTGTTGAGTGAATGTTGTTTTAAAGTATTTACTTAGGATAGGGTTAGCCTAAGCAGAAACTGAAGTGAGTTTAAGGTTAGTGGAAAACTACATTTCATCCTATTAAGGTATTTGGTTTTTTAATTTGCTATAGCTATGTATTATTTAGACAAATAATTTTACCATTCAAATTAGTTTAGAATTGATCCAATTAACATGTGATGTTACCTTTAACACAGTTATTCACCTGTAGAAAAAAGCTGAAGCCAAGGAGCCCATCCACCTAGATCAACTAACCCTAATCCAGACTATAGATAGTCTGCAAGGGAGGAAATCAATAGTGTCTGCAGCGCTGCCCTTGCAAACCCAAATCTATGACGTGATGACAATTTTTCTGTTAATCCTAGCCATTCCTGGGAAGTGTGCTGTCGGACTGCCATTTGGCACCAGGCCTGGGAGGAAAACAGGAGCCACCATGTTTAAACCTCACAGCCGGTGGCTGGACCAGGAGAACAGGCGCCAGCCAGCATCTCCCATGATGCCCTGCTTGAAGGCTCTTCTGACAGGCACCCCCTGGAAGCTCAAGTCTCTCCAAATTACTTTTGTGCTGTGCTTCTTGTCACCAATTTATAATGTGTCACTGGTCCTTGTGCAACCCAGATAGGCAAATTCAAAGATTTTGCTGGCGTTCCCGTACCCCATAGCTTTTCATCAGCTGTCTACCATCTCTTCAATGAAGGACTCTGTAGATCTTCAGAATGAAAATATTAGTAAAAACGCTTTAAGTAAGTGAAGTCCTGGAAGGGTTCAAGTACTCCTCTATTCAGTGTCAGACCCTCACTTGAACCTTCACAGGGTCAGAATAAAGAAATAAAACTTAGGAAAACCTTTAAGGAAATGAATTGTTGAGTGCAGCCACGTAAGGGTATCTTTCAAATGTGGGACTGGCTTTCGTGCAAGGGAGAGCTACTTCTTATCTCCTCTAAACAGAGCAAGGAGAGCCTGGTCTTAGTTGAAACTTGAGGGATTTAATATAGATTTAACAAAGATAATATGCTGCCTTTGGTTCTGACATTCCTTCCCTGAAATTCTTTTATTAAGTAAGGTAGATTCTCATCTTTCTGAAATACTTCAAATGATTTAGCCTGAGTGAGAAGATGGTCTTTAAGGGCCCTTCATCTTTAAGAAGGTAGACATTTGAGAGCTTTAAGAGCTTTATATCTTGCCCTTTGATGGCCAATTCAATTCTAACAAACATTCTAGAACACCAGGCACAGGGCCGGGTGCGGTAGCTCTCGCCTATAACCTAGCATTCTGGGAGGCTGAGGCAGGAGGATCACTTGAGCTCAGGAGTTCAAGACTAGCCTGAGAAAAAGTGAGACCCTGTCTCCACGAAAAATAGAAAAAATTAGCCTGGTGTGGTGGCGCACGGCTGTAGTCCCAGCTACTTGGTAGGCTAAGGCAGGAGGGTCACTTGAGCCCAGGAGTTTGGAGTTGCTGTGAGCTAAGTTGATGCCACAGCACTCTAGCCCAGGCAATGGAGTGAGATTCGGTCCCCCTCCCCCCAAAAAATTATCATTTAAAAGAATTGGTAAAAATAAATAAATAGTAAAACACCAGGCACATATTCTCATACAGATGATGACTTCACAGCTTCTCATCCATTTCAGCCTACTGGTTGGTTTCCTCTCCTTGTTACTGAGTGCTTGTCCACCCTTCCTCCAACAGAAGTGCTGACCCTTCCATCCTAATCCAGGTCCCTGAGAATTCACACTATATCCTCTGCAATAAAGGAGGGGCTGTTCCACTTAAATCACATAGTCCTCTATAAAAAAGGAGGATTATTAACCATTATGTCTTAGTCAACTTCCAACATGGGAAATTGCACTTTATCTCCCTACAATTTCCCCTGTCATTTTCATTAGAAATACTATTTAATATCCCACTCAAAATAAAACCTGTTGCAGAGGGGCCTGCCTCAGAGGTGCCTGCCTTTTCCAGCACGGAGGAGGCAATGTTTCAGAGATGCATGACTAATCCTCCTGGGCAGGAACTGAGTACATTGGGATCCTCTGGGAGCAAAGGTACCTCTAAAGGATCAAATTGGTTTTCATTTTATGCCTGCGGTAGGCAATCCCATAAGACAGATTTTCCCTCCAGCATTTTGCAACATCATCTGAGATTCAGAATCAAGGCAAGGGCTGCCTGGTAATGTTGTGTGGATGACGCATTATCCGGGGCTGACTCTGTGACATCATGTTGTCTTGTTCTCAATTAGAGCAACCCAGTGTGTCTTCCCTGCGCACCCCAGGTCTGTGAGTCACCGCATGATATATTGTCCAGGAAATGTGAAACGGTGCTCTTCTGAAAACTCAGGATTTTAAAAATTGAGGCTTCCGGCCTGGGAATGGAGCACACAAAAAAAGTAAACTCTAAGAGGAAGCAGGTCCTCATTTCTGTTTCTCTTTTCATTTCACCTCTCTGCTTATTTTTGGTATTATTTCAGTATAGGATCCTCAAGGGATCACAGTTTATAAATAAACATTGTAAGTAGTTACTCTTTTTGAAGTTTTATTTGCCTCAAAAATGAAGTTCATTTTCACCCCACATCCTAAAAATCTTTTATCTTCAAAAATGACTAAATATCTATCTGTACATAGTACATTATCATTGTTAAATAATCACTATCTAAATAAGCTCCACTTGTGCCTAAAGAGTCCTGCAAAACAAAACAATCTTGACACATACAAACTTAATGGCAGATTTGAATGATGATAGAATGAATAAAATATCAAGTATAATCTAACAAAGAGAAAATAAAAACTTAACCTTACCTAAATGCTTCCAATATGAAAAAAAAATCATGTGCTGGACCTCAAACAGTGAAAATTCTTCAAATCTTTAAAATCTTTTCCTCTTCTGCCTTCACCTTCTAAATTTCACTGAATAAAAGAATTGGTGCATCTAAGATCTGGTGAGCCAAAACTGCAAGAAAAGATAGAAATAGCAGAGATTAATCAAGCCAAGATGTTAACACGGATAGAATCTCCCTCTGTCAAGGGTGACCTTTCCAAACTAGTGCATAGTACTTCTTGCTCCTGGAGCTTAAGACAGTAGGATAGCCAGGCAAATTAGCAGGAGCCCAGACCCCCAGGGTTGAAAATCATTCAGGCAGAAACTACATGCTAAATACCATCAAGTGCCTCAAAACCACCATCCTTCTCCTGTTAGAAATGCACTCTGATGTGCAGGGCAGCATCATTTGGGGCTTATAATGCTAAAGGCTTGATTTAGACCAAAGTCTGGTTAAACCTGAAAGAGGTTAGGCTCCACTGGGGTGCCACTGGGTTCCACGGAGGGAGAATTACTTGGGGTAGTCACTTCAACAGGCAATCTCCCTGCCCTGGCCCCAGAACCACTATTGGGTATGGAGGCCAGCAGACCAGACAGAACCTAAAGGATCCTCTGGACACAAACGGTCTAATACACCCCAGAGGAATTTCTGTTCCTTCTTCCCCTTGCTCCACTGTCTAGCAACATGGAGCAATAAGGGTCACTCAAGAACTCCTTGCTGGGCCTGGGGCTGAGGACCCAGTTGAGCTTCCAAAGATCTGTCACATTATGGATGCACATGTGCCTTTACAATGCATTTTCTTTGGCTTGGCAGCTGGAGCATGGAATGCACAGGTGGCAGGCGGGAAACTGACCAGTCTTGCCTATTCCTAATTTTCAGGGCCAGCCATGGGAAATCTCACTGGTGGCCCCAAGTGGGTTCAGTCAATGCTCTGGAGGAAATAGTAACTATTAGAACTATTTTTTTAAAAAGTTCTCAAAATTTAGAAGTTATAACATTGTTCATCCAAGAACTTAGAAATTATGGCAATAGCATGGCTTAAAATCAATGTACAAGAGTAAAAGATACGCAAAAGCATCTTAAACAAGATGACTCTGAGGGCTACAGTTTTGACAATAGCTTGAATGAAAGTAACTACTGTCTAAAAAGGGCCATGTCAATCAGGAAGACTGGTCAGTTGTGGAAGGTCTTAGAGCTACTAGCATTGATATTTATCAAAAGTAACTGAACAGTTGCATAGATAAACATCACAAACATCTGGAAACCGAATATTATAAACCTCATGTTTTCTAAATTATCCTTGGCTAGAAAATGTTACTGAGGCCAGAGGCAACAATCCTTCCTTAGCTATTTTTTTTAAATTTTGAGATAATTATAGATTCAGACGAAGCTGTAAGAAACAATACAGAATGATCCCATGTACCCTTGACTTAGTTTCCCCCAATGGTAACATCCTGCAAAACCATAGCACAATATCACAACCAGCATATTGACATTGACAGAGTCAAGAGAAAGAACATCTCTATCGTCACAAGGACCCCCCACCCCCGTGTTGCCCTCTTGTAGACACATCCACCTCCCTTCTCCAACGACCCTCTCCTCCATCCCTCGCACCTCCTCTGCGTCCCTAACCCCTGGCAACCACTGATCAGTTCTCTAGTTCTACAATATCGTCATTTCAAAAGTGTTATATGAATAGAAGCACACAGTATGTAACCTTTTGTGATTTTTTTTCACTCACAATAATTCACTAGACATTTATCTAAGTTGATGCATATACCAATAATTTGTTCCTCCTTTTTTGCCCTTCTGTCCTTCCGCCACATGAGGACACAGCATTCTTCCTCTCCAGAGGCCACGTTATTAAGGCACCATCTCAAAGCAGAGAGAGCAGACATCACCAGACACCAAACCTACATGTGCCTTGATTTTGGGCTTCCCAGCTTCCAGAACTGTGAGAAATAAAATTCTATTATTTATAAATTAAAAAAAACAAACAAAAAAATAATTTGTTCCTTTTTATTGCTAAATAGTAATCCAAGTGTACGGATATTGCAGTTGGTTTAACCTCTCACCCAACAGAAAGACATTTTGATTATTTCCAATTTGGGGATATTATGTTCATACAAAAACCTATACATATATGTTCATAGCAGCTTAGGGACATACACGTATGGGTTTTTATGTGAACGTAAGTTTTCGTTTCTCTGGGATAAATGCCCAGGTGTACAATTGTTGGGTCATATGGTAGTTGCATGTTTAAGAGACTGCCAAACTGTTCTATAGAGGGTCTGTACCATTTTACATTTCCACCAGTAATGTACAAGTAATCCAGTTTCTTTCATCCTCTCCAACATTTGTTATTATCACTATTTTTATTTTAGCCATTGTGGTAGGTATGTAGCAATATCTCATTGTGATTCTAATTTGCATTTCCCTGATGGCTAATGATATTGAACATATTTTTGTGTATCTATTTGCCATCTGTATACCCTTTCTAGTGGAATGTTTCTTCATGCCTTTTGACCACTTTCTAATGGGATTATCTGTCCTTACACTGTTGAGTTTTGAGAGTTCTTTATATATTCCAATACTAGTCTTGTGTAGGATATATGGCTTACAAATATAGTCTCTCAGCCTGTAGCTTTTTTATTATTCTCTTAACATGATCTTACACCATGTTTTAAATTTTTAAATTTGATCAAGTTTTAAATTTGATCAAGTCCAAATGATCAATTTTCCTTTTATGGGGCATGTTTTGGTGTACAGCCTAAGAACTCATTGCCTACCCCTAAATCCTGAAGATTTTTCTGTTCTGTTTTTTTCTAGAAGTTTTATAGTTTTGCATTTTACATTGAAGTCCACAATCTATTTTGAGTAAATTTTGTATGAGGTATGAAGTTTAGGTGGGTTCATTTTATTGCCTATGGATGTCCGATTGCTCCAGGACCATTTGTTGTAAAGGTTATCTTTCCTATATTGAATTGCTTTGGTACCTTGATCAAAATCAGTTGGGCATATTTGAATGGGTCAATTTCTGCGTTTTCTATTCTACTTTATTGACCTATTGATCTACTTCTCCCTGAATACCAAACAATCATGACGACTGTTGTTATATAATTAGTCTTGAAATTGGATAGAGTGATTTCTTCCACTTTATTCATCTTTTTCAAATTTGTTTTACCTATTCTAGTTCCTTTGCCTTTCCATATAAATTTTAGAATAATCTGGTCTATATGATTTTGATAGAAATTATATTAAACATGCACTTCAATTTGGAAAAAATAGACATACTTTCCATGCTGAATCTTCTAATTTATGAACATGATATATCCATTTATTTAGAGCTTTGAATTTTATCAGCATTTTATTTGTAGTTTGTAGAATACAAGTCTTGTTTATATTTTGGTAGATTTACCAGTATTTCTTTTTTTTATTTGAGCAATTATAAATGGTATTGTATTTCTAATTTCAGTGTAATTTTAATGTTCATTACTAGTATATAGGAAAATGATTAATTTTTGTATGTCAATCTTGTATCCTATGGCCTTACTAAATTCATGTAATTGTTCTAGTAGTTGAGGTTTCTCCTCTTCCTCCTTCTCCTCTTCCTCCTTTTTCTTCATTTCTTTTCAGCAGATTCATGGGGATTTTCTACATAGACATTCATGTTATCTGCAAATAGGAACATATGTATTTCTTCATTTCCAATATGCCTTTATTTCCTTTTCTTGCTTTATTGCACGAGCTAGAACTTCCAGCATTATGCTAAGTAAGAGTAGTGATAGCAGTTCCCACTTTCTTTGTTCCCACTTTTATTCAGAAGCATATAGTCTTTCACCATTAAGTACGATGTTAGCTTTAGGAATTCACTTTATCAAGTTGAGGAAGTTCTCCTTTATTCCTATTTTTCTGAGAGTTTTTTTAATCAAAAATGGCTGATAAATTTTTTCAGAAAAAATTTTGCTTCTATTGATATAATCATGGGATTTTTTTCTTCTTTAGCCTGTTAATATGGTGGATTAATTTTGATTTTGAAATGATAAAGCAGCTTTGCATCACTGGAATAAACCCAATTTGGTCATGAAATATAATAATTGCTTTCATAGAGTGCTAAATTCTATTTGCCAACACTTAAAGATTTTTGTGTCTATATTCACAGGCATATTATATTTATCTGTAGCTTTCTTTTTCTTTTTTTGTATTGTCTTTGGTTTTGGAAATGGTTCTTCACAAAGTGTTACAAGTGTTCTCTTCTATTTTCTGGGAGAGATTGTGTAGAATTGATGTGAGTTGTTTTTTAAACATTTGTTAGTAGTCTCTGGTGAAAAATTCTAAATCTGGAAATTTATTTAAGGAGTTTTTAAACAAATTCAAATTCCTGAATAGTTTTAAGGATATTCAAAGTATATATTTTGTATTAGGTGAGTTATGGTAGTTTATGTTTTTCAAGGAATTGGTCCATTTCATCTAAATTGTCAAATCATACAGAGTTGTTCATAATATTCCCTTATTATCCTTTGCTACCTTTAGGATCTTTGGTGATGTACCCTTTTTCATTCCTGATATTGGTAATTTGCATCTTCTCTGTTTTTTTCTTTGTCAATCTTGCTAGAAGTTTGTCAATTTTATTGACCTTTTCAAAGAACTTGCTCTTTGTTCCATCAGTTTTCTCTATTTTTATTTTTGGTTTTATTGATCTCTGCTCTTATCTTTATTATTTCCTTCCTTCTGTTCACTTTGAATTTATTTTTGCTCTTCTTTTTCTAGGTTCTTGAGGTAAGAGCTTAGATTATTGATTTGGGACCCTTCCTCTTTTCTAATGCATGCATTTAGTGATATAAATTTCCCTTTTAGCACTGCTCTAGCTGTGTCCACAAATTTTAATATGCTCTGCATTCATTTTCATTCAGTTCAATTTTTCTACTTCAATATAATCTTTGATGTATGGATTATTTAGAAGTGTGTTGTTTACTTTCTAAGTGCTGTTATATTTCTGTTAGTGATTTCTAGTTTAATTCCGTTGTGGTCAGAGAACACATATTATAGGACTTCTCTTCTCTTAAATTTGTTAAGGTTTGTTTTATGGCCTAGGATATAATTTATCCTGATATATATTCCATAAGCATTTGAAGGGATATGTATACTGCTGTGGTTGGATGGAGCTTTCTATAAATATCAATTAGATCCTGTTGACTGATAATGCTGTTGAGTTCTTCTATATTTTTGCTAATTTTCTATGTAGCTGTTCTATCAGTGTTAACAGAGGAGTATTGAAATCTCCAACCATAACTGTGGATTTGTCTGTTTCTCTTTTCCATTCTATCAATTTTCATTTGATCTATTTTGCAGTTCTATTATTTGGTCCATATAACTTTATTACTATCTTTTCTTTGTATATTGACCTTTTGTCATTACATAATGGTCCTTTCTGTCTCTGCAATTTTCTTTGCTCTGAAGTCTACTTCATATGCTATTAATATAGCCCTTCCTGATTTCTTTAGATTAACGTTTGCATAATATCTTTTTCTGTCTTTTTACTTTCAACCCTTCTTTATTGTTATATTTGAGGTGTGTTTCTTATAGAGAGCATATAATTGGGTCATGTTTTTTAATACACTCTTGTCTTTTAGTTGGCAAATTTAAGCCATTTACCTTTAATGTAATTATTGATTTGGTATGGCTTAAGTCTACCATTTTACTTTTTGTTTTCTGTTCTGTCAGTTTTTCATTTCTCTGTTTTCTTTTTTTGTCTTCCTATGGGTTACTTGAACATTTTTTAGAATTCTATTTAGATTTATTTATATTATTTTTAAATTTATCTTTTGTATAGTTTTTGGTGGTTACTTTAGGTATTACATTACATATACAGGACTTATACCTCTAGTGACACCATGGAATTTAAGGAGATGGTCTCATTACCACTGGGTAGAGATAAAGCTTGACTTCCACTAAGTTTCTTCTGACACCATCCCAGGTGGGAATTTTCCTTTTTACACTTTAGTAAGGATGAGAGTCTTTGCCACAGGTTTTCTGTGGTGTTTTGCTGGAATAGAGTAACTTTCTGGAAGTTTTCTGTCTTGCTAAGCTGCCCCTTACCTGGTCCTTCGGCTAGAAAGAACATGCTTGTGTTAGGGTTTTTGTTTTGGTTTTTTTCACCACATTGTTAGTGTTTCCAGGTTTCCAGCTTATTAAGCTCCAAATCTGGGATTTATGAGACAAAAAGAAAACCCAAAGAACTTTCCATTGTGTTGTTCCTTGGGTCCTGAAGTTTCTACCTTGTCTTCCTTCTTCTTTCCACCTTCCCAAATATTCTTATGTCTATTTCATATACACTATCTAGGATTTTTAGTTGTATTTAGCAGAAAGAATAGGGAAAAGTTTGTCTACTCCATCTTTCCAGAAGTGAAAGTGTTTCTTCTTTAGCTATTTCATAAAGAATATTTAAAGGAATAGAAGGACCATTGGCACAGGTGTTTTGAGAAGACAAAGCACCAACTAACTATTATATTGTCAGCTCATTAATATACTAGTTATTAATATCAAAAAATTTAAGTTGAATCTGTATTTATTCTGATATATAGCATTAGAAAATTAGATTTCTTTTTAAGGCAAAGAAGAGCCTTCTTGTAATGTTGAATGGTTTGCTTTAATATTTAAAAAGCTTGTTGAGGGCCAGGCGCAGTGGCTCACACCTATAATCCTAGCACTCTGGGAGGCCGAGGAAGGAGGATCACTCAAGGTCAGGAGTTTGAAACCAGCCTGAGCAAGAGCAAGACCCCATCTCTACTAAAAATAGAAAGAAATTAATTGGCCAACTAAAAATATATATAGAAAAAATTAGCCAGGCATGGTGGCACATGCCTGTAGTCCCAGCTACTCGGGAGGCTGAGGCAAAAGAATTGCTTGAGCCCAGGAGTTTGAGTTTGCTGTGAGCTAGGCTGACGCCACGGCACTCTAGCCCGGGCAACACAGTGAGACTCTGTGTCAAAAAAAAAAAAAAAAAAAATTCACAACAGTCTTTAGAAATTTAGTTTGGAAATCATTTAGTTTGAAAAAAAAGTTCTGTTTCATAGAAATTAATACTTCATTATATGTATGTAAGTTTTTTGCTTTATTATGTAATCAAA
>CAUYRT010084524.1:0-62610 GCA_963574885.1 Lepilemur ruficaudatus
CTGTGGTTTTATGCTATATCTCTCTATCTCTCTTTCTGATTAGTTTATCAAAGTGTTATTTATCATTTATATAAAAAATAGCTTTTGCATTTATGTATTGTCTCTACCATTTTGTAATTCTTGATTTTTTTCTTTAAAATCGTTCAATAATATCTTCTGCTTTGTCTAGGTTTATTTTGTTCTTTTTCTCATTGTTTGAGCTTGACTTATTATCCCCATATTTTTATTTGGGCTTTTTTATTAATATAGATGAGGTATAAATTTTCCTCTAACAGTTGCTTTAGCTGTATGCCTTATGTTTTGTTAAGGGATGTTTTTGATCTTATTTTTAATTATTTGGCTATGTACAGCTCTTAAAATGCCAGATCCCATTGGAACGTAAGCCTCGTAGAAACAAGAACCTTGTCTATTTATTCATTTTAGGCCTGCTGTCCTGCCTATCACGTATTTCTTAAGTACATTAGCAGGTACTTAAGAAATATTTTTGTATAAATATAAGAATCCCCATGAAGTAATTTTGTAATTTGTGGCTGGTTCACTCCTGTTGTGCTAGTTTATGTCTGCTTTCTTTGGATGTTCTCTCTAGGTATCCACGTATGTGGAGGCATAAGAAAATATTAGACATGCTTCAAATTTACATTTAGGCAATTAGGGCCTGGTATTAATAAATTTATTTCTAAAGTCTGTTAATATAATTTTTTGTCAAGTCAAGTAAACTTCAGTAAAATAAAATAAAATAAAATAAAAACTTTCTGAAGATTAGCCCAAGAGAAAACGTATTTGTACAGAATTAGAATGTTAGAGCTAATGAGATCACAGAGGTCATATGGTACCCATGATTTTTGTGACTTTGGACACTTCATTTAAGCTAAATCTTGCACAGAGCCCCAAGGCCCATATGAAAATGATAAATCTGCTCTCGTGGAGGGAAAGGTACAGAGCCAGGGGAAGCCCAAACCCCTGTTCCTGGCCGCTTTGCCTCCCGACCTCCTCCCATATCTCATTTGAAAACTGGTAGTTTTAGTACAAAAACTCTCAATTTTCAGATGAGAATGAAAACAAAAATGCAAAGAAGGCAAATGATTCATTCAAAGTTACTGAGTGAATTAAAAGTATAATGTGGGACTACAACTCCGCCTTTGTGTCTGTGCAGCTCGTGGTATTTCCAGGTTCCCAGGGAGCCTCCTGTCCCTTGCTCCACTGTGCATTTTTAGATGGACCTGATATTCGACTACCTCCCTTGGCAGGCCCAACAATCCTTGCTAAGGCACAGACTGTGTATTTGCTGATCCCTGAGGGGAAAGCTGTGATTCAGGCTCTGAAGTCTAAGAATTGCAGACTTAGTTTCTAGTCTCCTAAAGAGACTGCTAATCTGGGTGCCAATGGTGTTTCTGCTACACGGACACCTGCCCACACAGCATGATTAGAAATTATAATGATGACGACGATGAGTCTTCCAGGACACCCACGTTCTTTGCAAGATATTTCTGCTAATCGTTTCTACCAGAATCAGTTGGAGAACTTTTTTTTTAAAGTTTTTCTCTCCCTTTCTAAGTCAACTAAAAATGCTGGTCTAATTCAGATGTGGATTAAAGATTTGTCCTTGCCATTGCTGGTATGTTGTTTTTCATACGGGGGTCCTAGGACCTTGGGCACATGGTGTAATGGAAAGCATGCCGGGCCAGGTATGAGATTTGGATTCAAGCTTCCGCAGTGCCAAAAATTTCCTGTGTGGCCTTGGTAAATGTTACTTCTTATCTCTGGGACTTTGCTTCCCCTTCTATTAAATGGGCATCCAAATTTGTTATACCTAATTTATTAGAGTTGTGAGAATCAAATGGAGGTGCTGAATAAGGAAATGCTTCCATATCCACACTGTAAATGACGAGGATTGTTATTAAATTTTTTTTTTTGCATTATGGCTATCTTAGCCCGGTAAGATTATATTTAGTGCAGTATAATCAGGCAGTGTAGGTGTGAGAGCTAGGAAGGTAGATTGTTGTAGTAATCTGGTTGGGATGGGTTAGGGCAGAGAAAGGACCAAAATAATGCCAGAAGTGCTGTCTTAAGGGGCTCCGCCTTGAACTGCTATCTTGAACTGGAGAAAAAATAAAGCTCCAAGGGGATGGTGCCCAGGGAAGAAAGAGAGGATCTCAGGAACTGGAAGTCTCAATGGAGAAGTGGAAGGGGTGGGAGAAGAATAGGAGGCTGGAGTGAAGGCATGTGTTGGTGGAGGCAATAAGAGGCAATTAGAAAAATGCCAGCACTGTCTTTGGACCCTGTGTATCTGGAGTGTAGGAGGAGAGGCAGACACAAATAGAGAGGCTGTAGGGAAAACAGCATCCTCAGAGAAGAGCCTTCTCCAAAAAAAGCCCTGCAAATGCCCTCCAGGGATGGTAGAATCTGGTTCCAAAGCTCCTTAGGGCCAGAAAGATGCTTCTCTTACTTGTTTTTGCATCCTGCTCTTTAATGTAGTACTTTGCTGACAATACTTCTTCAAAAAAAATTATTTCAGGCCTTTCTTTTAAATGTAAGGCCTGAATACCTAAAGAAATGTTTAGGAGGTGTTCTGATAAGAAAGAGCTAACTTGGGCAATTCCATTTCTCTTTTTGGTTCACTATTTCCTCATCTGAAAAACTCTGGGCTCCGTGACGTGGTTTCTGTGACAGTACCTTTGTTGCAGGGAAAACGTTTTTCTAAAACCAGGATTAAAAAAAGAGACTCAGTGAATATGTGGATATTTTTGTGATAGTAATGAGGTTTTGGGAATCAAGTAAAATGCTTTCCAAAGGCTTTTTTTTTTTTTAAGCAGAGGACTTCAGTTTGTAAAACTCAGCTCAGATACTTTGAGCGGAGTTCTTCTTTCCTTCCTTCTACCTACCTCCTAATGCATGGAAGGAGGTGGGATTTAATAATTCTTTTTTGGTCTTTGGTTGGCTTTATAAACCAAGTAAACTGTGTTGAAGAAAAAACTGACTTCTGAGAGAAAAAATTGGAAAAAAAAATGATTCTTTGAAATGGATTTTTCCCAAGCTAGGTGATATAGTTTCACAGACACTTGAGATGGGGATTAAAAAGTCCAGACACACTGAATTTCCAGAAACGCCTGTGAACGTATTGGCTAAGCTTCTTTCCTTCTCAGGAGCACAGATGGGGACAGGCTTTCTTTCAGTGAGACAGGGCCAGTGTAATCTTTGAAACAGATTACAGTTTGGGAAGATGGTTCTCTATACAGTACCAGTCCAAATAGGAAACCAAAAATTTCAACAATTAGCAAAAATACAGATTTTTGACTTATCAATTTCTTGTTTAGCAAAGTTGGCCTTCTCATTCTATTCATTCATTCATTCATTTATTTATTCTTTATTTTTAAAAAACTTATTTAATTCAGTTAATTTCTTGCTTCCAGTGAACCTTTTAATTAAGCAAATGCATTTGAAATGCTTTTTATTTATTAAAACAACAATAAGACCTGAGACATCACTTTGTGTGATATCTTTTATTGTAGTTCAGTGTTGTCAGCTCTTTTCCCAATGGAGCTTTGGTTTGGCTGGAAGCTGTTTGAGGATGTTCCTTCCCTAGTAACGTTTACCTGTTGATGCTGGTGAGTTAAAATAGCAGTACAGAGAGTTTCTGTGTACCTTTCGCTCAGCCTCCCCTGATGTTAACATCTTGCATAACAGAAGTATTATATGTTAAGCTAAGAAATTATCATTGATATTACATGATTAGTGAAACCATATCTTTTATTTCAATTTCCTCAGTTTTTCCAATGATGCCTTTTTTAAAAAAAAAAAAAATTCCAGCATCTAGTTTAGAATACTTCTCTGCATTTAGTCATCATGCCTTTTTTGTCTGCTCCTGTCTATAACTATTTCTCAGCCTTTCCCTATTTTATATGACTTTGATACTTCTTAAGTGTAATGGTCAGGTATTTTGTAGAATGTCTCTCAATTTGAATTTGTCTGATGCTTTGTCATGATTAGACTGGGGTTTTAGATTTCTGGCAAGACCACCTCAGAAGTGATGAAGTACCCTTCTCATTGCTTCATTTCACAGAGTGAGCATTGATATGTGGTATCAGGGTGAGTTATTACTGGTGGTGTTAACCTTGATGGTGGCCAGTTTTTTTTTGTTTTATGTTTTAATGGAAGACCAGTTTTCTAGAACTATTAACAATCTGACACCATTGCAAATTAGTGGTAACAGTCACTGACTAGTCCTCAAACTACCATCTTCATTATAATGGAAAGCCAAAACTCCCAAAGCACGTGGATCCCAAAGCTCAATTAGAAGATGTGGTTTAGCTTTGAGGACCATGTTGGGATTTGCTACAGCCTGCCCTCCAGTCTCAACCCTGGGGCTCAGTGGAGGGGTGAGTTGAGTTACAGTGCTGGTTTTGTGTATACTTACCCAGTAAACAACACAGAGATTGGGGACCTGCCTCAGAAACCAAATCTCCAATAAGAAGGAGAAAACTAGGGAAAACAGGAAGGAGTGAGAAGTGGACCTCACCCATTTGTCCCACTGATTTCGGGCAATGATCTTTGCCCTTGATAACTATGGCTCACTGGAGGTCAGCCACTCACCTGTCAAGTAAGATCATCCCTCCAGCTATGAGACAGGAAGAAATGATGGAGAGAGAGCTCTTTTTCCCTTGACAGAGGCATAGAATTTTTCTTTCCATGAATAGAGACTAAAAGCTAAGGAGGGGAGGGGGTCTCTTACCTCTTTCTTTCAGGAACTTCATGCATTGATTCATTGCACTTAACCGAATTATTACTTATTCTCTGCTCTTCTCAGAAAATGCACAGAGGGTTGGGAAGAGGAAGTACTGGTACCTAGAGCTAGAAAAGAAAGCTTGTTTCAAGCCACAAAAGGTTTGAAGATAGACTCTCAAGTCCTCTATGTAGTGATATCAGTAGAAAAGGTATCCCAGTGGATAGAATGTCAGCTGTCATTTAATTGGTAGTAATCCATGGTCCTGTTTAGTTTTCCTCGTTCTCACATTTGGGATGGAGCTGTTTCCCCTCTCTAGTATTTCCTATCACAGTGTCCTACAGTCTCTTGGTCCTTAGGTATAGGGTGGAGGGAAACTCTTTGCAATATTGGGAGAGCTGGGTCTGCCTGTGGGAGTACTTGTATCTCGATAAATATTGTAAAACATGGCTTCTTGTCTCCCACAAATGTTTTACTCTGTTCACAGCAGTGAGGTGAAGGTTGAGGAGAGGCTGGAGATGTGCTGTGCAAATACGATAGCCACTAGCCATATGTAGCTATTCAACATTTGAAATGTGGCTAGTGCCCCATGTTGAAAGGATAATACTTTGGATATGTTTGTAAAATAAATTTATTTTTACTATTCTTTTTAAATGTGGCTACTTGAAAATTTAAAATTATGTATGTGGCTCATATTATATTTCCATTATTGGTGCTGGGTTAGAGCCCGGGAAGAATATGGAGCATAGTAAATTGACTTTGTGTTCTCCTCTGAGTTCCAATAATATTGGCATTAAAAGGAAAACCTCCACCAGTCATAATTTTCATTAAAAAAAGTCTAATTCAGAAGAGTTGGCTTATTTTATATTATTGCTTGGACTGGAGAAGAACCTGACATTTGGTATTTTCAAATTGAGAACATAACTTGCTGACTTAAAAAAAAATCACAACATTTTGTGCTTGGCCTTAGGTACCAGCCTTTGAGCTCTTTGCACAAAGGGATGTGTCTTTTTCTCTTTCTACCATACTTTTCCCCACCAAACCACACACTAACTAGCACATAGAAGGTGGCTAGCTGGCATTTGTTGAAAAACAAAATAACTTTAAAATAGAGAAAACTTTCTGAAACTACCCTATATTTATGGTTGGAAGAGGGAAATATTCACCTTTATGAGGCAACCCATTTTAACACAGCCAGCAAAAGTAAAGAGCATTGAACCAAGGGTTTATTTACTTATTGATTTAATTACTATTCTCATCAAGTATCCCTGTCAGCTCAGCTTATGATAAGGAATCTTTCAAATTGCTCAACCTCACCACCCTCTGGGTAAAGGGAGACAGAAAAGGATGCTTCCTACATATAATATTCCCCACCTTTGCTCAGATAGTCTATCTGAGGGCCTGAAGACTGGGTTATTCTTATTTTCCCTGTGGTTTGATCCTTTCCAACATCTATCTGTACTATGGAGGATGTGAGAACAATAATGGAAAAGCAAGCTTGGACTATATTACTTTTCCTTTGGTGATTTTGTTTTATAATACTTCACAATGAGCAGGAGCCTCTATGAGTGCATGACTGCAAGGCCATCAACCGTGCTTTATGTCCACCCTCCTGATTCTTCCTCCTTTAGGGCACACCCTGGGGTGGGTGAGGGAGCAGCTTTATAGGATGTTGTTATTTTGTCAGAGTCCTGTGCTGGGAAATGCAAGAGCCTCCGTGATTCCAAGTTAGGTTTGGTACCGTCTCCAACTGATTTCTGAAACCAGCTATGGTCAAGAACGCGCTGAGGCAACCTTCGTACCACCTATGATAGCTTTGTTGCTTACTATTGTTTTTTGGTTATACATAGCCTGATTTCTAAGTAATATTTGAAGCATTAATTCTCTCATAAAAGAGAATAGAAGGTTGTGGGTGTTCTTGGAAGTGCACAGCTGTGGTGATAGGAAAAGTACTGGCCTTGAAGTCAGAAAACCTGTTTATGTCCTGGCTAAGCTATTTTCCAGTTGTATGACTCTAAACAAGTTACTTATTATCTCTAAGCATTAATTTCTTCATTTGTCCAACTTAGTATCTGCTTCACAGGGTTGTCATATGTTCGCGTATGTAGGGTACCTATCTCAGGGCCCAATACTTAATCTTTATAAACACTAAATTAATTGGTTTTCTCACATGTCATATGATGTTGCTTGTGATCGGCCAATAGCCATCTTCTGTCCTTACTTTGGAGGTTGGGGAGAAGGGCATTAGTGTGATTATGTGGCAAAATCCACTTTAATTCTAGCTATGAGAAAAAGAGCAGTGGAAATGTGGGAAGCAATTGCTTCTAAAAAGCTTGGACTCAAGCACTTGATGGATTTGTGCTGGCTTCCCGGTAGACTCATCTCTGTGCTGCCCGCACAGCACAATTAATAGTTATTACTCGAGAAGGAACAAATAAAAAAAGAGAGAGAGAGCAGACACAAAAACATCTTCCTGAAGACGGTCTCCTTTGTCAGGTTGGTTAGCCGTATCTGTGAATCATCTTGGGAAAGCACAGTGTGGGTGACTAGGAGGAAGATGTTGTGGCTCATTTCTCACCCACTTCCTGGGCTGGGGAAATGGCTAAGCTCGTCTTTCTTATCTACTGATGCCTTGTCAATATCTACTACCGTTCACCATGCGTCTTCACAAATGAGGCCTCTTTCTCACATCCTCACTCCAAACACATCACTGTGCAGAAAGCTAGCTACTTTATACACAGAAAAATTTGCGAGGCAAAGGCAGAACAAAGTCGAGAGGCTCAACGTGGGGCCGTGGAAAAGCACTGGAATAGGAGTATAGAGACGTGAGTCAGAGTGTGAGCACACTGAATGCCCATGAAACTCTTAAGCCACCTTTGTGATGTGGCTATGAAATCAGTCACGGTTCTGCTACAGACTAGCCACCTGATATTGGGTACTTCACTCCTAAGCTGCCAGAGTCTATGGATTAAGTTTACCTTGTTGCAGTCTTTCAGCTTAGACAGATTGGAAGGGACCCCTGACTTTGAGGGTGAATGCCCAAGTGAGCAGCTTATTCTCCTATTGATTCAACTTCTTAGGCAGAATGGAAGTGAAGGTCATGGATTTTAGGGTTTGTTGCTTGCTTCGAATTCAGCTGAAGCAGGAGTGATTCTGGGCAAGGGACATGGTGTTTCCGAGTACGTTTGCCATTTGTTAAATAAGAATAGAGTTATTGTCAGATTTGGTAATAGTATGTGTTGCAAAGTTCTTACCCCAGAATAAGCTCTCAATAAGTGATTGTTTTTGTTGTTGTTATTACCTGTAACCACAGTCATTTTCTCTAGCCTTATTTTATAGAAATAGTCTGTGACTACATAAAATATTAGTTGTAAAAGTGATTTGTACTAGGTAGATAGAAACTATGTCGTTCTATCTACATAGTGAACAATGCCATTAAAGAAAGCTTAGAATTGATTCCACCATCTCCTTTTTTATTTCTACTCATAGATTATTTGTTCTCAATCTTAAGTAGTTTCTTTTTTGCCACATCTCTTGAATTTTCCCCCTTGTCTGTATTTTACATATTGTTATGCTAAGTCAAACTTTCATAACCTCCTGCTCTGCTGGTGTTCCTGACTCTCCTAGAGCCTTGGTTCTCAAAGTGTGGTTGACAGAACAGCAGCATCACCTGGGAGCTTGCTAGAAACGCAGTACCTCGTGCTCTACCCATGTCTCCTGAATCAATGGGCGTGTTACCATTGTGTTGTAGCCTCTGTTCAACTCATTTTACCACCACTCTTGCTCAGAATGCATGCTTGGCCAGTGTGTGTATATTCTGCCTCCAGAGTATTTCCTTACGCTCTCATCCCCTCCTTTTTCATCCATCTAAATCCAAGCTACCATCCATTGCCTTGACTAGGGCAATAGAGTCTCTGAAATGGTCTTCCCCTTGTGGCCTTTCTCCATACCACATGGAGAGATCCTGAAATTGTTGATTGGGTCATATCATGCACACACTTCCCCAAACCATACAGTGGCTTCTGTGTTATCTACAGAGTGTCCCAATTTACAGTGGTTCAACCCCATCATAAGGCAAGGAGCATCTGGACCTATGATGGTTTGCCTTCTGATTTTTCTACTTTAGGTTGGGTTTATCTGGACATAACCCTATTAAAATTCAAGGAGCTTGTAGAAAAACATTTGAAAGACCTTTTCATGGCCTCCAAAACCCTGTGAGATGGTTCTCTGTCCTCTCCTTTATCTCATACCCCTCATTACTTTCCATAGTAAGCTATAGACACACTGGCCTTCCTTTAGCCCTTTGTATAAGCCAAGTTTGTTCCTACCTGATCTTCCCCTGATTACACACAAAGCTGGCTTGAAGTCATCCTTCAAGGCTCAGCTCAAATGTCATCTCATTACCTAGATCTTTCCTATTCTTAGCTACATTAACACACCTCCCCCCATTGTTTTCTTCCATTACCTTACTTTATATTCTTCATATCACTTGTGGTTCTCTAAATGCATGGTTCGTATACATTTGTTTTCTTTGTATACATTGAAAACTGTTTTGCTGAGAGATATTTTAGTTATAATAATGGTGAAAATTTGCAGAGTGTTTGCTATAAGCTAGGCACTGTGTATGTTAAATTAAATAATTTAATGAACCATTTCATTTGTATTATTTCATTTATAGTTTTATATTTCTCTTTGACGGATTATTTATTTATATTTGGACCTTAGGATGTCAGTTTCTTGAGGGCAGGGGCCATGTCTGTTTCATCTATATCCCCAGCCTGTAGAAGATAACCTGGCATAGGAATCTTTGCTGAGGAAATGTTCGTTTAAGAAATGAATGGATGATAAAAGATTGTCATTTGGGAACAGGTCTACGTGAAAAGAAAGGACAAAGAGTCTCTCTCATCTTCTCTTTCAGATATATATATATATATCCCAGAAGAAAATATCCTCAAGTTTTTCTTTCTTATCTTTGGTGTAAGAGAGGGAAGCAGGTGTTGGGTTCTGATTTAGGATTTTCTCTAGTGGCCGCGGTTACAGGGGCAGATCCTGGGATTCATCTGACCATTTTGGGAGAGAGGTTCTTGAGTGACACCTTAATGGTAATAAGTTCTTTCTAAAGCCTTAAGTTTAGCATTTCACGTGGTTGGAAATACCAGCCTTCCGACTTTTACGTTCTTTGTGCGCATGTTGGTGATGTGCGTATGTGAACCTTGTGTTATTATGGACTAAGCCAGCAGTAACCATGGTGAGTAGACCTATCACACAGCATTTTTCTGAGTCAGTTTAAAATGCTGACAATTAAATATACCGTACTCTTTTAAGCAATCCATCAGTCTCTCTTGTTGTCATGGTGACTGGAGTATATTTAGAAATGTGACAAGTACACTGAGTTCAATTGCACTTTTGCCAAAACATAGTTTTGCAGCTAAAATTGAATTTCCTGATTGAAGATCCAAGTGCTGTTAAGGGGGCATGATCGTTTCTATACATTATTCTGAAAGTATAACTTACATCATTCTATTAAATCAGCAGCTACAGTCTTATGAGGCTAGTCAGGTATTGATACTTAAAGTGGTTGTACTTAAAGTTGATGAAATAAAGTGAAATAAAGATGGCATCATTCTTTTTCCATTAAAAGTGAAATTGGACCTCACCAAGATAGCCAGTTTAATGATTAATTCCTTTATATATTTATGAAGAAATTGTAGTTAAGTGTGCACATGTCTGTTCCTCAGGATTATATTTCTAATTTAAAGGAATTTGTCAAGGGGATCCTCCTGTCTTTATTTCCTGCTGTAATCCAATTGCTTCTAGATGAGCGCATCTATTTTTCTTTTGTCTGACCTTAGATTAACAAGCATTCTTATTTTTCTTCAACCTCAATTTTTCTGGATTTTAAATGAAGTGTAGAGATACAATGAACATGCGTTTTTTGTCCAAACAAAGGAAAAGTAAAAATCTTCTCTCTTGTGTAATCAGAAACTTGGTTTGAATACTTACTTCCTTGTCATCCTCTGCCTGTTAGAGTGGTGGGAACAATGTTGGATATGAACTGCTTGCTCATTCGGCCACATAAAGTTTAGGAACTTGTATGGTGGTTGGGACATGATTATGTTCCTGACCAAAGACTGATTCTTCTGCTCTTGAGGTGAGAAACCAGTACTCCTGGATACCTTTGTTCTGTTTTCATCTAACTGAATGAGTGTGCAACTGCAATAGATTTTGAGCCCCTGGTAATACATGGTTAGACTGTCTTTGTCTCTTTCATGAACATTTCAAACAGTCTTTTTTGGTAAGAGCCATCATAGTTACGATAACAACGGGTAAGATTTACTGAGTGTTTACTATATGCTCGGTGCTGGGTATAGTAAGCTCTTTAATGGAACATTTTATTGGGTGTACACAATAATCTCATGAAGTAGGTCTCATTGTTGTTCTTATTTTACATTAAAGATGTTTTTGAAGATTTTATATTTTGACCAAGAGAACACCCTGAGTAGTAGTGGAGTCTGATCCAGGTGCTGTGTTAACCAGTGCCTGCCGCATGGAAGGCATGCAATGAATACTTTTTGAATACCCAATGGCCTTCTCCAAGATGAGATCACACAGATGTTTCAGTGGTTCCAGAGGCTCACTGAAATGGCGATCACAGAAAGACAAACGGGTAGCAGAATCTGAAAGTAGAGGTGAGCCACTCTTTGTCTTTCCTAAAGATTTGGAACCAAAGGCGATTACTGCTGGGCAGGAGGGAGTATAAGTCCCTTTTAGTCCAGTGGTTTCATCTCTGGACTCTTTTACACTCTCAAAAATGAGCTTTTGCTTATGGAGTTTTTATCTAGTGATATTTACTGTATTAGAAATTGAATATGAGAAATAAAGATTTTTAATGAAAAATATTTGTATAAAAAATAAGAATATTTTGAAAACAAAAAAATTTAGTGAGAAAGGTATAAATAGTAGCTGGATTCTACACTTAATGTGTTATAATATATTATTTTGATTAAAGTTTATGAAGAAAATCCAGCCTCACACAGCTGTGTAGTTGAAAAGGAAGGAAAAAAGGAAGTAATTGTGGATTTTTTTTCTTTGGTATTATACCAAAACTTGACAGTTTTTAAAATTTTTTTTTATTTTAGCATATTATAGGGGTACAAATGTTTAGGTTCCGTATATTGCCTTTGCCCCACCTGAGTCAGAGTTTCAAGCATGTCCATCCTCCAGACGGTGTGCACTATACTCATTAGGTGTGAATATACCCATCCCCTTCTCCCCCCTCCCACCCGCCTGACACTCGATGAATGTTAGTAGTATACCTGCACTGAAGTCTTGACTTGACAGTTTTGACAGTTTACCAAAACTCGGTAATTTCTTACAGGTTAGTTCCAATGTGGAATCTAAAATCATATTAATGAACTTTTTATCTTCTGTTGTATTTAAATTAATGGGTCTAATATTCACCTTGAATGGATCTTCTATGATTTTGTAACATGCGTTGGTCATTTAGAAAATATGGGTTCACTGAGTTATGCAGATCTTACAAACATTGACACATTTCATTCTATAATATAAAAGAATCATTTTCATTAATATCACCACTAATTTAATCAAAAAGTATTTGAAGTATTACAAAGACATCAAGTGCACAGTAGAAGTTAGGTTTTCAAAATTCTAATTTTCACTTTAAACTTGAATTTAATTATTGGCAACAAATTCTGTTTAGTTGTTTTCCTGGAAGTAATAGACTCTCTTGGTTTATTTTTGAGAAAATGTCTGATGAAACCCACATTTAAAGAACCATAGTTTATTATTAAATATGAACATTAAATAAAAATGATGTTTCCTGATAAAGGATGGTTAGCAGCTCACAGTTTAAGCAATCACACAAGTGCATTTCTTGGAGACAATCGTTGTAGCTTGGTATTATGCAGAAGTGCTTTATGGGTATTTCCCTTTTGTCACACAGAATATCAAAAAGATGTGTACTCAAGCATTGAGATTTAATAAAAGTAATAATTTCTAATGCAATAAGCAGAGTCTTAAGTGAAACTAGTTCCCTGGTCTGCTTTACTATATGTGGCTTGTGGTGAAAAATACAGTGACTATCACTCCAGTTTGGTGCCACTGCCTTGATTCACGTTAAGACTCCACTAGTTTTTAACCCACTATTGTTTTTGCGCCATTGGTGCAAATGCCAACACAGTGAAAAGGCTCATTACATAGTATTATTATGAAAACAGTCTTGAACTTTTGGACTCCTGGAAAGGTCTAGGGGACACCTATGCATTGGTTGATCGCACATTAAGAGCCACAGATTGAATCCTGTCCTTTCGTTTTACTGGAGTGGAGAGTGGGAATAGACCTGCCCAAGGTGGCAGCATGAGTTAATGGCAGAGCTGGAACAAGAACCCAGTTGTTAGTGAATTTTTCTTTCTTTTCTTTAATTTCTTATTTCAGCTTCAGGAATTTCAATGCAAAGGTTTTTTGAACTTCTTTCTCAGAGATGGTGATGCCAAATATACATAGGTTGATTATCTCTTATGCTAAATGCTTGGGACCAAAGGTGTTTCAGATTTTAGATTTTTCCAGATTTTGGAATATTTACATTATTCTTATTGGTTGTGCATCCCTAATCCAAAAGTCCAAAATCCAAAATGTTCCAATGAGCTTTGAATGTCATGTCTGTGCTCAAAAATTTTTGGAGCATTTTGAATTTCAGATTTTTGGATTAGGACTACTCAATCTGTATAATTATAGAAACTTTTGGGAATAATTCCATTTTTTAGTATTAAACCTTTTACATGTTTTCCCTACTCTTCAGTCACCACTACTTTCTCTTCTGCTTTTCAATAGTAACCACTCACTCGTGCCTCTATAAACAGAACTTGCTTTATCCTTGCCAAGACTGAGAGGGAAGTTAAAGGCACAGTTGACTGCTTGTTCATTTTCCGGATAAGATAGAATTCCAGCTTTGAGGGGAAGAAAGAATCCGTGAGTTTGGGTTGAAGGAACCACTTCTTTCTTTATGTAAATTAAATTACTTAAAAGTCACAGGAAAGAAAATTGCACACACAACTATCAGTTTTTATATCACTGTAAGTCATCTCACTGGACAACCCCAACCCCCGCCCTTCAATTATTCTCTATTAAAGTTTCTCTCTCTTTCTCCCCTCCCTCCCTCCCTTCCTTTCCTATAGGAAGGAGGTTGCCCATAAAAGTTTCTCTTAATTTTGATTTTAATTATAGTGATATTTTATGTGCTGTTTTCTTCAGTACAAACTAGTCAGACTGTGAGACTGTATTGAAGAATGCTGAGAAAATCAATAGAATTGGACCCAGATATTACATGTTCTTTTTAATACATCTCTTCTGTTTTAGAGTAGCTTTTTTTGGGAGCTAGGGATTACAGGCAATGCTGTGTGTGAACATATATGAGTAGATCTGGTAAACTGTGAAAGGAGGCTTGCAGACTCTCAAATGTATTGCTATCTCATTTTCAAATGAATTGGGTATTCTTTTGTAAGATCTCATTTTTTCTTACTTGTCAGCCAGCATTTGATTGCTTTCCTGTAGCTATGAGCTTTTTGAGTCAAATTGTGTTTATTATTTTTTTCTGATTTCTCCTTTCATATCTTTCTTGGCCCAAAGTGTTATTTGATTTGACCTTAGGTTACCCTTGTGAATTAACTCTTCCCCAATCCTAGGCCTTTGGTGACTTACTTTTCTTTCCACAAAACTGATGTTTCTTGCCTTTTCTGTTCCCTGCAAATCATTTAGTCTTCTTGTTCTTTCTTCCTTAGACTTCTAGTTGTGGTCTTTTCTAGCCACTTATTAGGCTCACGAATTGCCTCATAATAGCTAGTTGAAGTTTTCAATATATGGGTTTTGTTTCTCTTTGTCTAAACTGCCTGAGAATGGGGCTGTCTCATGCTTGGTGTATAATGGGGGTGGCGGTAGGTGGGCCTCAGGAGGTGATGAGAGCTATGGGGAGTGGCTGTAAATACTGATGAAGCTGACCTCCTGCTCTCTCCACGCCCATCCCTTTTTAATCTATCCAGCCAGTCTATATCTTTCAAATAGGGAATTTCATCTGTTTACATTCAAAGTTATTGTTGATAGGTGGAGACTTCTGTAATTTTGCTGTTTTCTGGTTGTTTTGCATATCCTTTATTTCTTCTTCTCTTATTCTTTATCATTGTGATTCGGTAGTTTTTTTGTAGTGATAAGATTTGATTTTTTTCTCTTTTTCCTTTGTGTATTTGCTCTACCAGTGAGTTTTATATTTTTGTGTGTTTTCATGATATTGATCATCATCATTTTGCTGTAAGAAGTAGGTCTCCTTTGGACATTTCTTGTAAGTCCAGTCTAGTGGTGATGAATTCTGTTAGTTTTTGCTTATCTGGAATATACTTTATTTCTCCCTCATTTCTAAAGGCTGGCTTGGCTGGGTGTAGTAGTCTTGGCTAGCTACTTTTTTCTTTCAGCACTTTGAATATATCATTTCATTCATTTCTGGCCTATAAGATTTCTGTGGAAAATTTTTTGTTAGTCTAATGAAGATTCCTTTGTATGTGACTTGACACTTTTGCTGGTTTTAGAATTCTGTTTTTTACTTTGACAATTTGATTGTAGTGTGTCCTGGGGAGGACCTTTTATGTTGAATCTATTTGAAGATTTTTGAGCTTCCTGGATCTCGTTGTCCATATCTCTCCATAGGCTTCAGAATTTTTCAGCTATTATTTCATTAAATAGGTTTTTTTTAAATGCCATTTCTCTTTTATTCTCCTTCCAGAAGTTCCCTTATAGAAATATTTGTTTGTTAATGGTGTCCCTTAAGCCTTGTAGGCTTTTTCCCACTCTTTTCCATTCTATTTTTTCTTTCTCTGACTGTAATTTCAAATGACTTACCTTCAAGTACAATGATTCTTTATTCTGCTTGATCAAGTGTGCTGTTGAGGTTCTCTATTGTATTTTTTATTTAATTTATTGAATTCCTTACCTTCAAGGTTTTTGTTTGGTTCTTTTTTATGATTTTTATTTCTGTTGAATTTCTTGTTTATATCATGAATATAAACAAGTTTACATGAATATAAATCAGTTTTTCTGATTTAGTTGAATTATCTCTTTGTATTTTCTTATATCTCATTGAGTTTCCTTAAGATCATTATTTTGAATTCCATTTCTGGCAATTCATTGCTTTTCTTTCATTAGGGTCTGTCAGTATAGAGTTATGTTCCTTTGGTGGTATTATATTTTTTTGCTTTTTCATTTTTCTTGTGTCCCTGAGTTGATGTCTGTGCATCCAGTGGAATAATCAACTCTTTCAACCTTTCTAAAGTGGATTTTATATGAAAAAAACCACCTGCAGTTGGGTTTTAGTGTTGTGGTTGGGAAGGGTATGGTGACTCTCTTTCTGGATAGGTACAGTGGTATAGTCTCTGTTCAGCTTCTTCAGCTGTGTTCAATATCAAAAATAATTGTGGGTACTTCAGTGGCCTAGGCTGTAGAAGTTTGTGGCAGTGTTTCTGGTGATATAGGTTGTTAATGTTCTCAGCATCAAGGGCTTTGGGGGGTCCTCCTATTCTCATTTGCCTCATCATGGGGAGACTTGGCTAAGAGGATGCCTGTTGGTGTCAGTTCTGATGTGGGCTATAAACAGCTGTAGCAGTGCTGGGTTCCAGGTACAGGTCTTCAGAGCAGCTATGAGGCCAGCGTCCTAGGTCCAGGGTCTTGCTAATCTATAGTGGCACCTGGGCCTTGGGCTGCAGGTTCACTCTGTGTCGGGTTTGGATGTAGGTTGCCCACAGAGCCAGGATCTGTGACTGAGAGGCACCCCTATAGTAGCTCAGGTCCAGCTGATTCTGCCCCCGGGGAGTAGACACAGCACTGGCCCAAGTCCAGGGTAAAAGGAGTGCTTTGGAGGTTTTTGCCTAGTGAGCTGGATATGGCTGCAATTTGGGAAATAGCCAACTGGGCTGAGTGGCAACTTGGGCCCCGGAGGATGAGGCACTGTGTGGCAGTGATTCTGGACCCTGGGAAGGTAGGGCTCAGCAGTACCCTACACGCTGTGAGGCCAGGTGCAGCAGCAGCAGTATCCCAGAATGGCAAAGCACAGCTGTCATTTGGGCCCTGGTAGGACAGGGAACAGCACAGCAATGACTCTCCTCCTCAGATAGAGGGGTGTCTCAGCAGCTCTGACACTAGGGACTTAGACCAGCTCCAGGGAAGCAGGGTATTAGAATTGTTTGGCCTGTAGGATAGGGTAGCTCAACTCAGCTAATGCTCTGTTTTCCTAGGATGTAGGGTATCATATCTGCTCAGCCCTGGGATGCACAGCTGCTTAGCTCAGCCAGGGCAACAATTCCCCAGGGGATAATATGTCACTTCAGCTTAGGTCTGGGGGGCAGGTATGACTGTTTTAGGTGGCCCAGGCACCATTTCCTTGGGATGTAGGGTACCACTTCAGCTTAAGTTCTGGGGTGAGTGACTGCCCTGAGTGGCCATGGTACTGTTTTCCCAGAAGGCAGGGTACTGCTTCAGCTACAATCTGAACGATGGGGAGGGGGAGGTAGAGTGACTTCACCTCCACTTGGCCCCACAGGGAAGAGTGTAACAGCTGCTCATGGCTTGGCTTGGGGATGCTGGGCCACTGAGCTGGGGTGCTTCAGCTACTCAACCGTGAAGCAAGACACACTCCAGCCATAGTTCCACTTCCAAGATGATGTGATGCAGTAGCTGTGCAGGCCACAGGGGACAGGGCACAGTTGGCTTTTTCTTTGGGGGAGCACAGCTGTGTGAATTTCTATGAGGACTGCAGCTGACTCCAGGGCTGAGATCTGTAGATGTCCAAGGTGCTGATGGGGCTGGCTTGGATCCTCTTGCTCACTTTCTTGCTGTAGGGAGAAGTTCCTCCCGGTTGCCAGCTAATCCCAGCTGGGGGATGGGGTGAATAAGGTCTGGTGTTTCTTTCCATTCTCTCTGTGGTCATCCTGAGTTTCTGTGCTAACCAGCGTTTCTGTGATTCCCCTGATATACCTTCTGGTACTCTCTGTTGGTTATTTTCATTAAAATGTAGTTGTTTATTGTTGTTCTAGCTGTCTTTGTGAGGGGGATGTGCACTGGGGCTTGTTGATGACTTTGCCAACACCACTGTTACAGTACTTACCTTTCAAAGTCTGGTGCTGGAGATTTTTAAGCTTCTTTTATTTCTCAGCATTACTAACATCTCTCATTTAATTTCTAGATTATAAGTTTCATTGATAGAACCCTTATAAATATCACATTAAGAAGTTAAGCATTACCTTTAGGCCAAAGCAATTTACTTTTAAAAAAATCTGATTAATTTCAACACAATCAGCCAGATGTCAGAAGATTTCAGTGCTTCTGATAGATGCCGACAGGTGAGGAAATTAAAATCAGGGAGGGAAGCAATTAAATACTGGCAAATATTACTTTAATGAGACAACCAAATCATTCATAAGCTATGGAATATCTTATATTCTTGATAAGTATCTTAGGGTAGTGGGAGAGAGAGCGCATTTAAAATTGTGTGTATTATAGAGGATGGTTGGAGTGCAGGAGATTCCATGTTTGTCGTCTCATGCCTTTGGCCTAGTCTAACATTTCAGTTTCTTCTGGGAACAGATTTCTATGTTTAAAACATTATTTAATTTAAACTTAATATAAGTAATCCTCTTTCTACCACCTCCACTGCCATGTGAAACTTACAAAAATGTATAAAATCTAGACAAAATCCTTGGACTTTGCACAGTGGTTTTAAGATGATAATTGTCAAGACCTGTGAAAATAAAAACTTGATAATATATGTATTTTATACAACTTCTAATAAAAAGATTTGGGAATTATAGCACTAATACCAGAACTCAGGTTCTCAATCCCCGTTCCATGGTTCTTTTCAAAATAATGCCGCCTACTGAGAATGAACATCTGGGATGACAGGGCTAACGAGTTACCAATTTACTGGCTTAGTGGAAGTTTTTATAAGGGACTGTTATATTGCTCATTTGTAGTATAACACTTACAAAATATCAAGTATTATGAGTTACCTTTATACTGGTCCAATGCTATTTTAGTCAGAACTTTTGCTCTTAATGTTAGGATCATCATCCTAGGGTTATGTTACTTTGATTTTGTCTTGGGGTGCAGTGGTAGATTCAAAGGATACGAAGGTTTGTGACAAATCCATCGAAACACGTCTTTCTGTTCTCTTAATTTCCCATGTTCTTCCATTCCCTTCTGCTTTTTTCTTACTCCCTGCCATTGCTTCTGTCTTTTTTTCTTGGCTTCATTTATTCTGTTCCTGTTCTTTTCCCAAAATATAGTAGAAATTATTAATATCTTATAGAAGTCTCCATTAGGTTTAATGAGTCTTGCTTTGCATATATTCTAATTAATAGGTTGAAGTTTTGCAAGTTTGAAGTGGCTTATACAGATTTCTTTATTTTTGGCTAAAATTGCTTCTGAGGGTGAGGACATTTTTTGCGGGGGAGAGGATGGATGGTTGACAAAGGATGTAGATATGCCAGGTTCTGGGTCAGCAGTTGTAAAATATACAAAGGCAGCCAAGGATAACTGGCTTCACTACCAAGAGGCTAGAGTGGGATCTGTCAGTTGTCCCAGATGTCTTTATGGGTTTATGGAGCTCTCCACTGCATTATGAAGTGCCCAGGACCTACTGAGGACACACGACACTCAAACAATGTGAAGAGGGCTGGTGAATTTAGCTAGAAGGCTTCAGCTTTTCTGTTACTTAACATGAGGCTTATTGATGAGGATGCTTCAAAAAAACTCACTGGTGCAGACTTCTGTTGTTTATGTGGCTTGTGTTTCAACACTTTGCCCAAGGATGCTGCATCTCTGAAACTTCACTGGGGAGATCTGAGAAAGTGTTCACGGTAACCCTGCACTGAATACTCCTTTTACCTCAGCTTAGTAACATGTTACCTTCTGGTTAGACCACAGATGTGAAGGCTCCTCTTTCTCCTTTCACTTGCTAGTGAAGCAGAGCTCAGAACTAAATACATGTGCTTTAGTGCTTTAACAATTGAATTTTCTATGTTAGGGACCGGTTTTCCCTTTTCCCAAGTTGTAAAGTTACTCTCCACAGATAGCATGTTCTCAATTGGAAATCTACATCATGTAATAGAAGGGTATTTACTGGTTTTGGTATCAAGATACAATGTTAAATTTTTACTTGTTCTTTGTTAACCATGTGATCCCTGAGGTTTGGTTTCTGTATTTCTGAAATTGGGGTAATAAGCTCTCAATGGAGTAATTAATGACAATGATTGAAGACATTATGGTCATGTCATTTTTCCAAACTTTAAAGTATAATGTTAAAAGGTGATTAATGTTTTGAATTTAGTGGCAGATGACGAGGTTCTTGAAGGGCATCTTATTAACCATGCACTTTTTAAAATCTGATTTGAGTTCTTTATGAAAATGAGACATTTTAAGAAAACTTCCCAGAAGTCATACTTCTCAATGAGTCTATCCATTCTGTAATATTAAATTCCCTTTGTTCTGGCCGTCAGATTGGAAGCTCCATGTCTCTGAACCTAAGACACAAACTTTAAAATGATGCTTTAGGTCTTTTACCTAAAGCAGTATATCTTTTGCTTTTTGGGAGTTGAGGGGACATTTGATATTTTTATCTTAAGCACTTGTCTTTTAAAGTAAAAATTCTTTGTGCTGTTTGTTGTGAGGTGAGATCATGTGAGATTGACATAGGTAAATATTGTGGTGTTTTAGAACTATGAAACGTAAGTCAAAGAAATACCCCATCTAGCATTTCATTCTTATAAAGTTATCCTTTAATCAGGTAAACATGACCTCATGGGAAGAAATACCGTTATACGTATCTATAGATAGGGGATAATGGAGGAAAATGTTCTTAAAAAGTTGAACTTCGGACAGCTTTGGCTATGAAGTATATGTTACAATCTTCATTTACATAGGAGGAAATTGACACTCAGTTTCAATAATTGCCTAAGGCCATTGGTAAGAGGAAGACAGTCTGACAGGTTCTAAATCCCCTGTGATTTCCCCACTTCCTCATGTCAAACAAATAGCTGGTTTTACTTCGTTATTCTCTCCCCACCAAGTCTTGTGAATCAAGTCAATGAGTTGTTGTTTTTCCCAATCTAATAACCTGGGAGAAACTAAGGCAGAAAGGAAAGATCACTGGTCAGCAGACAGAGCCCCTGGTTCCAAACTTGTGCTCTGCCACGTACTGTAATGCGTAGTCTCGGACAAGTTACTGACTTTTCCTGAACTTCAGTTTCCACGTCTTTAAAATAAGGACAATAATAGCCATTTTACATGGTATTTGTGAAGTTAGTCATAAGAGATGTGTCAGTTTTCTTCTCATCCTTCCTGTCCCTCTGTGAGCTTCTGTTTTTTCACCTGGGAAGTGAGTAGAATAATCCCTTCTTGCTTCTTCATTGGGCTGTGTGGTGAAATGAATACGCAAGTGTTTTGCAAAACAAGGATCCACTATATATAGGAATAAAATAAGTTATAATTATTAATGAATAAACATAGGCTTTGTGCCTGGGAGTAACTTTTACCTATTACATTTGCAGGTACTAGGGTTGCAGTTGGCTGAACCGTGTGTCCACTGACCATTCCGAGAGCCAGCTGCCTGAGGTAAGAGAGGATCAGCGTCTTCATGTTTATGGAATGCTAATAGGTGTCTGAGCTGATACTGTGTAAGGTTGATTTTATTTCCAATAGAAGAAATACAAGAGTACTTTATGAACAACAAAACCTGAAAAATGGCTGAGATAGTGAGCTTCCCTCCTTTCTTTAAATTTTGTCGTCTTGATTTAATTTTCTCTTTCAATTCCTAGCCATTAAGGTTCAATGTCAAAAGCACAAAAATCTGGGCTACACCAAAGATTCGGATTTAATGAATATTTCAGTGTCCATGAAATTCTATGTACTAGAATGTTCTTACTCATTGTTTTATTGTATTCCCAGCTAGTGCATGGCAGGAGGGCTTTTTACCCAGTTTCCTGGCCCTCGATTGAGTGCATTTTTCCCTACACTATGTTGCCAGTGTTACCTGGCTCTGAAGGGGCCAAAAATTATGAGTTGGGTCAATCCCTGTTTCTTAGCTGCAGAATAAATCATCTAAAAAAGATATAACCAAGGCTGCAATAAAAAAATCCTAAGGACACAGAAAATTAGTTAGAATCATTGAAACCCTGGGCCCACAGTATCTGTGTGCCATTCTACTGGCAGACTGCTGTGAGGGAGATCAGCCTCTGTCAGAAGAATACATTCATCTTAAGTTTGTCTAGAAAACAGAGGACAATGGAAAAAAACTTTAAAGGAAGCATGATAGTTGTAAAATTTGCAAAATGTGATTTTTTTCACCTGCAGTGAATTTGCTGCTATCTGTGCCTCCGAGGGATCTCTACTGTGTTCTATGCAATCTTTTATAAATCTGAACCAAAAAGAAGGGAAGTAGGGAATATGGTGCTCTTGACTGTAGGTCTTGTAGAATAGTAATTTTGTAGAAGATTTGATAACACTGTTTAAAGTACTGTAAACATTTGTTCTGCTGATATTTTGTTAATTCTTTTGGTATATTATATCGATGATCTTGAACTGCAAACATGACTTTAGTTGCACAGACCTTTGGAAAAAATGAAGTTGGTTGGTATTGCCCCATATTTGTGGGACTTAGACAATTTAGAATTGAGTGGAAATTATGGTGTTAGCTTAACATGATTTTCAAAGCTAATATTTATTATATACAAAAAATAAGAACAGATTATATGCATACAAGGTCAGTTTTGTAAGGACTATGAAACTCCAATAATTAAATCAGGCATACAGTTATTTAGATTTTCTTTTCATTCCTACAAAAGAAAGCATTGTTTCAAAAAAAAGAAAAAGCTAGCAAAAAATACAGGAAAGGTGTCTGCCCATCTTTTAGTCTCTCTCTAGTCCATAAAATGCCCCTGCAAAAACTTCTTTCTAATGTATTATTTTTATGGATAAATATAGCAGAAAATAATGTACTATAGATATCTACATCATAGGTTTTGATAGCTCTGTGAGGCAGAGATCTAACTTGTTAATTTAGAAACTGCAGTTATCATACTAACCTTCCCCCAGATGTCAGTTGTTAAATATTAATAGAATAAGCTGTGAAAAGTGGTTAACTGTGCCCCTCTTCCCCGCGGAGATCCATCTTGAAACTACAACCAGGAGTTCTAAGCAAGCCTTGAAAGTTTACGAAAAAAAAATTACTCTTGAGAAAAATGAATTCTCTCTCTCCTTTCCTCTCTCTCTCCCTCCTCCTCTCTCTCCCCCGCTTCTCTCCCCCACTCCTACTCCCCCTTTCCTTCTCTCTTTCTCCCCACAGCTCCTCCTCTGTATTTTGGAGGTAGGGGCTAGTGGGAGGGAAGGATAGAAACTTCTCAAATAACCTTTGGAAGGTGGAGAAGCAAACATTCTGGAGCATGCTGTAGAAATTTAAAATAATCTTGTGGTAATAATTGGTATCAGTGGCAGTAATGAAGAAAGAATAACAGTTTAAATAAATAATTAGACTTGACAGTAGATGTGTCAACAGGTACCCACTTAATGAGTGTAATCATTGTTTTTCTCTGCTTTTAATGTTGATCCACCAACTGCGGTGTGTTCCTTGTCCCATTTCCAAACCAATTCTATTTAAAGCTGCACTTCATGGGATCTGAAACAGTATACCCTGTTTACTATTTAGAGCTGATACCTAATGTTCTTTAATAGGCAAGATCTGTACTTGAACAAGAACAGGCCTTTGGCCTCCTGTAGACCGTTGATTATCCCTGTTTTCCACAGGGTGATTCATTAGCAAGGATGAATAATACCCAATTAATTCTCATGGACTTGTCTGTATTGCCAGAGTGAATTGTTTATTATAATTTGGTGGAAATAGTCCTTGTCTGCCTTAAATAAAATTAATCAGTTACCGTTTTCTGAAATGGAGTTAGAGGCAGTAGTTACAAGTGAAATTATTTCTTTAATTACCTGGGTAGAATCTCATTGTTTTGGGGAGTGAAGCAATGTGTTGTATGTCATGTGAGCCAAAAGCCAGGAGAATCTAATTCTAATCCCAGCACTGATGCCAACTGGCTGTGTCACCTTGGGCAAGTCACCTTCCTCTGTGAGGTCTGTTTCAGCATCTAACAACAAACACAGTTGCACGGATTGATCATGGCATTACTTTTAGTTAAATGTTCTATTATCTATGGTTTTATTTCCTGGCCAGTCCTTTCTCCTTCCTGCTGCCATGTTTCCAAAATCATAGAAAAGTCCTGTGACTCTACCACAGAGCCAGTGTGTGAACATAGTTATTCTTCTGCTCTGCTTTGGCTTCTTTTACATACCAGAAGAGAAGTTAGTAATTGGATTATACGTACTATATAACTGGGCATTTACACATCGGTTGTCTCTTACCCCCAACAACTTGCAATTTCTGATCCGAAAAGGAAAAAAAATAAATCCATCTTACCCCATGTTACTCTATGCTATGATACTGTTCCATGATCTGGACCTTATTTTATAGAGAACTTGGTAAACTTACTCACTATTAAAACTATTGGGAAGAGATAGATTCTCCTTCTGTTATTTTACTTTTCCAGAGTGAATCACTGGACCTGTAAGGAGAGGTCAAAATGTCAAACCAGAGGGGACTTTAAGAATCAAAATAACCAAATTCTCTTATTTCAGAGATGGAGCTTTTGGGGTCAGGGAGGGAATCTGGTTTGTCTAGGGTGTTGGTGACTGATCCTAGACTAAAATTCTTTCGTCTAACTCCATAGTTGTATCTTTGTTTAAGCAGAGAAATCTTTTTGTATAAACTGTCTTTTCCCAATATTTTTTTTAAGAGGCCATTGTCTTTCAGGTAAAACAATTTCCGTGTCAGTGTAGGGATGTGAGATGTCTTTAATGCATACATAGATTCCAGGTGTCTTCATTAATTCCACGAGGTACATGAAGCAGTGGCACAGAGGGCTCTGGCTGGCCTCTGCATGTTATGTTTGTTAGGACACTGGATTCCCTTGCATTCCTTACTGGAAGAGGTTATTTGACTCTGACATCATCGCTGTTTCCTCCACCCACCTCCTGCCCTTTTCTGATCCAGTGAATTATAGGAAGCTGAGGATGAGTTCCTTGCTGTCTGTTTACTGCACATAGTTTGAAAACATTAATAAAGAGAAGACAGATGTGGGATTAATAAGCAAGAGGACAGTAGAGTAATAGCCAACACAGTGAAATTTGGTTCAAGGCCTGCAGTTCCCAACTGCTGGGCTACTCAAGATTAATAGCAGTGCCTTTCATTTTCTCAGACCCCTCTCTCTGTCTTATGGGACTGGGCTGGGACTGAGAAACAGCTGGTGTAATCTTTGCCAAAACCAAACTCATGTTTACATGGGACTTCCATGTCCAGAGAAGAGAGTAGTAATTATCTATCAAATAGAAGATAACTTAGAGACCATTGGATCTAAACGTTTTCCTTGGACTTCATAGTACAGAGCTTCAGAGAGTGGAAATCGTTTTACTGAGTCTGAGGTTCAAATCCTGCAAATTTATTAATTTGCTGTGACTTTAGTGAATGTAGTATTTTCCTCTGAGCCACAATTTCTCCATCTGTGAGGTGGGAGGAGGAGGGTGGAATAGATGATGTCAAAGGTTGTCTCAACTCTGATTTTCATGAGTCTCAGATTTGCTACAGGTCCCATAGCAAGCTTGCAGCCAAGCCAGGTCTTGGATTCAGAGCCCCTTGTCTGGTGTGGGTGGCCATCATTGTAACCCCCACTGCCCATGCTTTCTAAACAGTATGTTTGCATCTGTCAACCTTGATTGATTAAATAACCTTGTTCTTTTCCATTAGATAGGTCCCTTTCTATCAAGTGACTTGCCTAAGGCAGTTTATCTGAATGTGTGTGTGTGCACATGTGAACATGTGTTTGGGGTAGGGGTGAGGATTATGAAATTTTGGAAACTCAGATGAATCTATGAAATAGCTGGAAATACACATCTATAAAGAATGCTATCTAAAGTTTCAGGAGGTCTGTAGATGCACTGAAGGCCATACATGAGTTAAACAAAAGATGATTTTCTGTGTGGGAAGTATGAGATAATCTTTGGGTGACATATTTTTCCTTTTGCTGTTGAATTTGCCCATAGTTCCCACTGTTCCTCTCTGAGTCTTAGACTCATTTATCAGCATGACCCTGGATGTTTAGATGTCTCAAACCACTGAGTGATATTTTATTATTGAAGCTCTTATTCAGCTTGCTTTATTCATTTATTCATTCACTTAAATGTATTTTTAACCCAGAATCTGCTAAATGCTAGGCATTTGAATACATTGTTTTATTTAATCTTATAAAATGGGAAATGATTTTTTTCCCTTATTTTGCAAGAAACAGCTCAGACAGGTTGAGTAATTTGCCCAGAGTTGTACAGCTAATAAATATAAGTGAATTTAAATCCAGATCTGCTCTAAAATGTCTGAATACCTCCAGAGATAGCATTGAAAATGAATAGGGACAATGAAAGAAGTTCATAAACCATAGGAATCCCTGATAGAAAATGGTAAATGGGCCCCAGAGGAGTGTAAAGAATGTGTGCTATGGGAGTTCAGAGAGGGACAAGATCACACATCCTGAATCACTTACATGATAATTCATTAATTACATGCTTATCTGGCTCCTTAAAGCAGAATAAAAATGTTGGACAATTGTATAAAATGCGTTATAAACAACTCAAGTTTTTTCCCATTTTTTAAAACTTCTATCAGGTTAGCGGTCTCAACATCTTCATTTTGTGAGTGAGATGAGAAGGAGACCCTGGGTCACAGGGCCCTGATCATACTGAGTTATCGACTGAATTGGAATTTCGATGCTTTGGAGAATCTGTTTGGTTTTTTTTTTTTTCCCCCGCCTGTTATATTGAGCGTGGGACTTTTGACAGAGATAACTTCTGACCATGCACAGATCAGCACAAATGCAGATGTGAGCAGCTAGAACTTGGATCCTGCCAAGTTGTAATGACTGCCACATGTGTGAAGCTAAAACTTAATGCTCAGTGACCCACTGAGTGTATGTGGCAACCAGAAGAGTGAAGGCCAGTGTCAGAGATGGAGGGGGCCTCAGAGTGTGTCAGGAGCGACACTTTCATCTTTCATTCGGGGAAATGGAGGCTCATAGAAGAGGCATGGCCTAATAAAATTCAGGCAGCAGGTTAATGGCTCCTTGGGAATAATGGCAAAATAAGAACTATATCATAGCACTCTACAGTAATAGCTACTTACATTTTTTATCTTCCATTGGCTTATACTCCCACTGATAGGCTTGACAGGCAGATATACCTGGATTTGAAGCTCAGGATTATTAGCTGTGTGACCTTGGATATTTGAGTCTGAGGTTTCTTATCTGTGAAACAGAAATCATAGTCCTCCTCACAGGACTATTGTGAGGATAAGTGAAATACCATTGTGTCCATATGATTAATAATCCTCATCACAACCCCATGAGATAGGCACAATTGCCTTGTTTTTGTAGATTCTGTTCCCTAACTTCATCTTGACGCTTTCTAGGTCCTTGCTGCTCAAAGTCTGGTCTGAGGACCAGCAGCAGCAGCTTTCAGTGGGAGCTTGTTAGAAATGCAAATCTCGGGCCCTGCTCTAAACCTTCTCAATCGGAATCTTTATTTTAACAAGATCCCCAGGTAGTTCATTAGTGCTTGAAAAACATTCTTTTAGGCTCTAGACCAATTTCAAGGCTATTGGCCGTGGCCCGCTGACAGTGAGTGGCGCACTGCCAGCATTCTTGGGGCTTGCTATACCACTCCTTGAGATAGCGGGAGGGAGCCCTGTGAAGTCACTCCCTGGGAATACTGGAAGATTGGGTTGAAGGGATCCAGCAGGCTTCATCTTTTCAACACCCTCCATTTCCTCAGAAGTACTATTCACACGGGGTCAAACTGGGATTGGATGCTAAGTCTTTCTGATCCCAAAGTCCACGTTCTTTTCATTAAAACACGATGTCTCAGTCAAGAGGAATGCTGGGTTGTGTGTGTGATAACTCTTCATTCCCCATAGTGTGAATATTTCCACACTGGCTGTTTTACTTCATTACTCAATTCCTAGAGGGGGAGAATTAAAAAAAAAAAAAATTTAAAAAGCGTGAGTTGAAAGCCAGCATCCCGCAGCTTAATCAGTTATTTTCGTTTTTTAATGAGGGTGACTATTGTGAAATAAGTAATTATTAATTACTCAAAACTAATGAAATATTTTAGCTTCCTTGCTAAAAAAGCATATGGAAGCTAAAAGAAAGCATATGGGTGTTTTTCGGGAAGCATATTGGTGAATGGACAAATTGTGGTGGTGCCAATATGCCTTTGCTGTCTGGCTGGGGCCATCGCTACGTGTGCTGGCATCTGAGTCCTCGTGGGCTAAGAGGGTTTTTAAGATTGCTGTTTGATATGTGTGTTTGTGTGTTGGGGTGCCTCTGCAGTCACACAGCTCCCTCTCATAATTCTTTCTGCCATGTTTTCACTCGGACAGTGCTGGTTCAGGGTCTCCTCAGTCTAAAACCTCTGCTGTAAGTGGCCGTGCGGCTCTTCCTTTCCAGGTATTTCAGCCTCTGCAGTAGACTGGGCCTGCCTGGCTGATAGCAGCAGGTATTTAGACTCTAACAGTTTGCCACTTGGGTAACAGCAGTACCTGAAAAGGCAGCACAACTGGGACCTGCTTGCTCCATCAGGGACTCTGTGTGAGGCCCTGGACCAGCCTTTGAATGTCTGCACTGCACATTTCTTACTTGTGAAACTGGAATGATAATACCAGTGTTCCTTAGCTCACAGGCATGACTGTTTACCCAATTTGTAGTCCATGGCCTTTGCTCCTCCTCTCCTTTCTTTTATCTTTCTTCCCCTTTACTGTATGTTCAGGCAGCCTGGTAAAAAGCTTGATGGCTTTGGAGGTAGTTGAAATTATTTTGGCTACCCTGGGGACTGCACACTTCTAGGCTTATAATGATCAGAGGCAACATGGTATGTTTTAGAAGATAATTGGCTGAGTGTCAGAAAACCCAAGGTCCAGACTAACCTGACTTAGTATTTACTTAGTGCCTACAAGCAAGGTAGCATGCTAAGAAATTGAGGGAAGGAGCTGGCTGGTGTGTGGAGGTGAGTTTGATCCAAGGCCAGTTAAGACTCACTGTGATGTGTGAGCTCAGTAATTGTATTTTGGGAGAGAGAGAATTTGGAGAACTCTTTCTTCCTGGAGGTTTCTTACAGAGCTAGCTACTGGAGTTGGTTTTGAAAGCTGATTGATTGGACTTCGATATTATAGGGATTTGAAGAGTAAATCTCTGGTAGGCAAGCATCAGCTTGAGGCCGGACCTCAAAGCAGATGAATTATCAGGCATGTCCGAAGGACTGAGCATAGGTCACAGGAATGTGTAGTTGAGAGAAATCACTTCTTTTCTGATGAACTTCAGATTATTCATCTGCAAAATGTGAGCTTTGGGCAAGATGGTTCTCAAGAAGTCTCAAGAAGCTGGAATTCTACAAAGTCTCTTATCCCACAGCCAGATGAGCCACTTAGTTAAACTCTGGTAGTTCAGTAGTGGCCACGGAGCAAGGCGTTGCCCAGGTGCCCTGACTTTGCTTCAGTGGTCTTCCTACTGCCCACATGGCATTACAATGGCAGATAGGTGGGGGCTCGTTACTATTCTAGCCTTTAATTTATGAAATGTGGAATGTTAAAATGATCTAAAGCATAAAACAAATAAGAGATTTAACTGTCCCAGATACCGATGTCCCTTCTCCCGCAGAGGGCCAGCTTTTGTGAAAGGCACCGCCTCCCTCGTGCATGTGTGGACCTTGCTTTCCTGCCTGAAAGGACAGCACGTATTGCTCCTAGCGAAGCCTTCCTTGTCCACCCCTTGGCTGTGGAATCCAGTCTCAGTGTTGGACTTTTTTAAATTAAACTTTATTTAATGTAACTTCATGTTTCCTCTCCTCTCCCATTTCCCCTTCCTCTGTCACACATGCTATAAGGGCTCTGAATCGAAGGGTTACTTTCTGCTTCTCTCAATTCCCTGTAGCTCCTGGCACAGTGCCCTAGATACAGTGCTCAGTAAAGAAGCACACAACTGTGTTCTTTAACAGTTTTTCCCTCTGCTTAATACTTGTTTCTGAGATGGATATGAGACTCATAGGTTTATAGAATTTCAGAACTGGAAAGGAACTTAAAAACAATCTGTCTAGTCCAGCCTGCATCCCAGAGAAGAAATGACTTACTCTAATTTACCTGCCTAGTTTGTGGCAGGTCTGAGAATGCCACCCACATCTGATCCGGCACTAGAGCGAAGGTTGGCACCTGAGTCCCTGTTTAGCTTTCAGTAGCCTTAGCTGGAGTCCTTCTTTCTATGAAGACAATTAGGAATAAAGGTGGTACAGGTGGCACTGTTGCTGTAGTAAACAGATGGAAAGAAGCAGACATTCATTGGTGTCTACTGTGTGACAGGCCCTTGACAGGTGTTTTCACATAATTTAGCTTGGTTAGTCATTGAAAGCTAGAATGCCCATCTCTACATGAGGGAGACGTGTTGTTTGTAACTGAACATTTAGCAAAAGTCCTTTCCTGTAAGCTCTAAAAGGCATTCTATAGTGGATAGATGCTTCCCTCCTGGAACTTGGGCATAGGGCTCTGCAGAGTGGCATACATGATTGTTCTGAGGGGCACAGATTATGGAGATGGGTGGAAATAAGCAGAGGTTGTGATCAAAATTGGGGTGGAGGGCCTGTGGCCACCTGAGTGTACCAGAGGACTGAGCTCTGCCACTCGCCTCCCCACACATACGTCTTTGACTCTTTGGAGAGCTGGGACTTGGGTGCCTGCCTCATTCTTGAGTGTCTGTAGTATTAGCTTTTACTAGCTCCTATTATATCTTATTCCCTCCTCTCCCCTAGCTAGCCCTGACCATGATGAGTATCTTTTCCTCCTTCTAGTTCATTTTTGTTCTATTTCTTTTGCTTCTCCCCCTTCCTCTTTCTCCTGAGTTCACCCTGGGTGGCCTAAGGTCTTGAAAGCTCTCCGATGGCAGAGTTCTCTGTACCGGACTATGAAAATGCTGGCAGGGAAGACGATACACAAATCTGTTAAATACACAGTAAAAATAGCTTATGATCTATGGGGCTCGGTATTAAGCAAGATGATATTAACGAGGTTTGAGTGCTGTTCTGAAATGTGGCAGCTGCACACGCATATTGGCTGCTTTCCTCCCTACCTCTGGCAGCTTGCGCGCGGTGTTGCCATGACACTCCTTGGGCTCTGTTTAGATCAGCTATTTTCTGAAGGAGTCCCTGACCTTCCCCACAATAGAAACCGTTGATGTGGTCATGTCGTGCTTCTTCGGGAGCGGTGTGACTGGTGAGCCCCCAGTTGTCACTTGGAGACTGTTGGAAACTGTAGGTCAGACACAGACACTGGACGTTTAAGAGCAAGAAGGGCTTTTAAATGTCTACTCCTCTACTCTTGTTGGATGTGTGAGGACACTGAGGCCCACTGCCTGGCAGCGACTTGTTCAAGGACACAGAGTGAAGTACAGACGAGGCTGGGGCAGCAACTCAGGACTTCTGTTTCCCAGCTTCGTGTCGTTCCAACTGTGCCACGCTGATCGCTGCCTGGGTGCCCTCTGCAGCCCGTGGGAGGCTGTGGGTGGACCAGACCTGGGGAGAGTGTGGTCCTTAGGAGTGGTCAGAGAAGGAGAAGAAAGGGAGATTAGCTCAGGGTGGAGGAAAGCAATGAGGAAATGAGTGGGTGGGAGATGCTCAGAGTAAGTGGCTGAGGTGCCACTCAGCAGTGGCCATCGTCAGAGACTCTTCTGGGTGGAGCTTTCCCATCAGATTCCACAGATTGGTTCATTGAAAAGTGAGTGCTTAAACGGACAGGGAAAAAATAATGCCATGTTCTCCGAACCCTTTCCTGACCTCACATAAGACCTCACCTAAAACTTTCATAAGAGCACTTCTTTGTTAGTACCATACTGTTTTTGTACTTTATTATATATGTCAAGTATTTTTCCAGTAGTTCAAATGTGAAATGGTATCTCTGCCACAAGATTACAGGGTCCTTGGGGACAGAAATTGTGACTTAAATGGACCTTCTTTTTTTCCTCTTTGTTTCCCTCCCTGACTTTTGATTAGGCACCTGGCAGAGACCTAAACACATGGGATGAACATCTAGTAAATTTTTGTTGAGTTGAACTTAGTTGAATTCAGATGATCTCTTACATTTTTTTTTATTAATTACTGGCGAAAGTTGGTGATTTTGTGGGCCAGTGTGCTTACCAATTTAGATTCTGTTAAAAATTCTTGTACGTTTTAATTTTCATAAAACTCAATGTGCTGTCTATTATTATCTTCATTTTACAATGAAGAAACAGAAGTCAAGTAACTTCTCAAATTTACCTCAAGGAAAAAGTGATGGAGATTTGATTTGCATCTAAATCTTCTGTCTCCAAGTATTTTAATGTTCCTTCTTCTCTTGCCCAGTGTTTATCAGAGTGGTCTTGCTCCATTGACAGTGGTTTAGCCTTCTATTGGGGAGTTTCCAACCTTTCGTTTTGTAACCTACTCCCTTAATAGTTTGGGAAAGGAAATTATGAGGCCTCAGATTCAAATGGTAGTATACTTTGGGCAACCCTTTTACTAAATTTTTTTTTCAGTAAGCCAATGGGAAATACTGCATTTCTATCTTCTTTAATTTTCTAAGTTTGAAATAAGCTTTGTAATAGTTTGCAAGAATCCTTTGACTATTAACAAATTTGACCACATGTAGAATATTGGGGGAAATTCTTCTCTAAACGGATTGCCTCATTTAGCTAAGAACAAAACTAGACCATTTTTGGGGGGTTACAAAAGAACACATAAATTTTTGAATGCTATCACTAAAACCCAGATTTTGTTTGATACTATGTTTTATTTCCTCAATATTTGTTATATTCATTAGATGATATTCGTTATGCTTTCCTGACTTCTATAGGATTTGGATGAGTTTGATTGATAACATTCTGCATCCTTTCTGAAAAACCACAGATATGGAGCCGTCTTCTTTTTTTATGTATGTGCTCAGAAAGAATAATATTGCCTAACTTAGCTACAGAGAGAAAGCTGACTTGTAGTGAGTGTATTATCTTGTTATATATAGCTTTTATGTTTCTTTTTTGTATCTTTCCAGGTGTTCAAAGAGGAGGATGAGTTGAATGATAATGGTATAATGTTTAGAAAGTTGAATACATAAGACAAATGTGTGTGTGGGTCTGTTTCCATATTTTGTATGTGTGTGTGTCTGTGATGAGCTTATAGTTTTTAATAATGTTTTCTCTATTTTGAAAGCACACAATAACTTTGGAATTACCAAAGAAAAAAATCAAAACCTGGGTGTTTGGAAGGACGGATGGATATTTTATCTTTTGGGCTTTCCCCCCCTTATAGTTGCAGATAAAGTTAAAAGTTAGAAAATTGAATGATGTGGTATTAAATGGAAACCAAACACTATACTTTCTTTCAGAAGAAAGTTTGCCTTGGGAGTATAAGTATTCTTGAAAACTTTTTAAATTTCTTCAGCTCCCGTTGATATCCATATTTTGCTTAATTCAATTGAATCAGTTTATTGTGAACATTGTCCCTGGGGGTGTTAATTACTATGCAACAAAAAAAAAAAAAGAAGAAGAAAAAGAAAGCATTGCTTTGTATCTTTCCTGCTTCAAATGTTTCTGCTTTGCTTCAGAATTTTGTATGTATATATCTCTTTCCCCAAGTAGATTGGGAGCACCCTGAAGACATTAGAGGTATTTTATGTGTGTTTGTGACAAGGATTTTGTGAACTCAGATGTAGTAACTTAATACAACCCTTTAAAAATGTTTTGCTGGGAGTTCACAGGTTTATTCAGAATTTCTTTAGAAATCATCCCATTACTCTTGAAATCCCTCTGCTTCATAGACTTTCTGTGAAATGAAGAAAGTCCATCTGTCTACTTGTCATAGAAATGGGTAGTTTAGGAGTGAAATGGCCTGTTTACATACTGTTCCAAACTGTCACTGTAGGGAAAGGTTTCGTATATTATAAAATGTTACAGAGCTAGAAAAAATATACACATGTAATATATAGTGTGTGTGTGTATATATATATATATATACATATATATGATCTGTTCCTTGTCACAATATTTAACCCAAAGTGCTATTTACAGTAATGAATCAAAATGTCAGTCTTAAAAATATGAAGTGTCAAAGTGTTCCCACGTTGTGGAAAAGTTTGATGTGACAGTTTGTTAATCATATGACTATTATATCAAATGTGTCTCACAATGTTTTTTGCTCAGCTCTCTCCTGTAGGCTCCTCACACTTTTTTGTGAATTTCTAGTTTAATTTACTAACCCAAGAGTACATCAGGTTACATGTCTCCCACACCTCACACAAAAGCTGCTGTGTTTTTCTGTGCTTAAAACTGAATGGATTTCACATTATTTTAGAGTGGTTTGATTTTGTGCCTGACACATTTATGTATGGTAGCTAAAAAAAAAAATTTTCTCTACTGGAATTTTGCTGTTTTCAGTGCAGAACCCTTACATGAAACTTTAACTTACAGAATGGATGTTTGTGTTTCTCCAAGCTGAGTTTCCCAAGGTATCATTTGGACAGCTAGTGTCCACTCTTTGACCTCGTGCACCTTTTAAAATTTTGCTTGGCACGTTGATTATGTTAATTTCTTCATCGTACAAAAAGGGCAGAATCTTAGAACATAAATATTATATATTTGGGAAAAGGCAACATGGTTTCTTTTAGGAGAATTTATGACTGTGTTACTTACGAGTTTTATGTTTGTGGATCACACTTAATCTCTGTGCCTCAGTTTCCTCTGAAGAATTTTCCGAAGGTGAAATTAGGTCAGTGAATTTTTTAACTTATGCTTTAAGGAGCCCTAGGATTCTGGGTGGGTGTGAAGTTGGAGTACAGGGTGGGCGGTGAGACTCTAGGTCCTTCAAACCAAGCGGCTTTGCTATTGATTTCTTAAAATTTACAGTTTTATAAACTATTTCACTTAAATAAAAGGTCCCATTGCTTAATGTACATGCCTTTTGGTAACTGCTGTCCTGGTTGTTCTAGAGTCATCCTTCTCTGACTCTGACGAGTTTTCAACGGGCAACCATGCCAACAGATCTTGGCCAGTCTGGCCTCCATGGGAGTTCTTTTTGTGGCAAAGGATTCTCCATACTGAGATTTGAGATAAGGTCTACTAACTGAGACCCCATCTTTATCTAATTTTAATCTTTGCGTCGTTTTAGTTTTAATAAACTTACTTTCCAACTTAGCAAATTTTTCAGTCAGCAAAGACCATTGTTTAGACCAAGTACAGACAGAGGAAGATATAGATGCTTTGGCTGGTGTTTACTTCGGCAGCACGTATACTAGATGCTTTGGATGGTATTTCATCTGCTTTTGGTCAAGGATACGAATTTTACTCCTTTAAAGCTAATGAGTTTGGGGAGGAGGGTAAATAGCCGCAACTTGAAATTTTAATTCATTCATTGCTTTCGATTCTCAAGTCTGTCATCTCTTCCCTATACACATGCAGCCACCACCACCATGATCCACTGTGCATGGCATATCCCTATGTGTGTCCCAAGATATCAATCATGGAATAGGAAAATAAAAAGTTGTGAATTACAAGTCACAGCAGAGACTATATGAATGACAAATGATCAAGGGGCATGCATTAGTAACACTTGTTAACAAAAAGCCTTTATCTATCAACATAACAAAATCAAATTGGAGAAAATACTCTCCATGGATAAAAAATATGTCCTAAAATGGGAAAGAGGAAGAATGGCTATTTTGCTGGATGCTGAAGCATCATTTCCAGAGCTCCTCTGGACTCAAATTATGGGATTGGTTTGACTTAACTCTTTAATAGCTTTAAATCCAGAAAGGAGAGATAGTTAAGTCTATAGTTTTGTGTAAGACACTGAACTTTTTCTTAGAGTGAAATGCTCCTCTAGTAACAAATCTCATAAAAACTGGGTGAGCTCAGAAACAGCAGCTGGGTGCCAAGTTAGGAATATTTTTTTAAAGTCACATATCAGCTACTGAGGATGCACATTGATCTATGGGGTTGGACCATCCAAAATCCACATAGAGGATAATTATGCAAAACTCAGGAGTGATTCCTTGTTCATTCCCTGAAGAAATTGGTGAGATGAGGCAAAACATTCGCAACAAATGTGCAACTCTAAAAATATAGTTGTAAATAAAACAGAAAGCATTCTGCATATAGTTTTGTCCAAAGTAGAACAGTATAATGGATCATTTGTCTGGAGGGTATGACATTTGAAAATAAACTAAAAAACAGCATGTTAGCTATCTTGTTTGTTTATTTTACTTTTGTATCAACTCCCTCTGCCTTCCTTTTCTCCTTGCCACAGTGTAAGGATCTTGAATTCAGGGCCTTGTTTGTCTTGTTGCCCTCTGTTTTCTAGGTTCCTGGAGTCACACCTGGCTCATCTGTGAGCTCAATACATATTTACTGAATGGATGAGCGATTTTTAAAGATAGCATATTGAGTGGAAAAAATACGACATAAATCTGAAAAATTCTGACATGGCCACTTCTAAATTCCCCGGGACTTTTACTAAATGCTTAGTGAGTTAGGCACTGTTCTGAGTATTTGCATCATTAACGCCCTTATTTCTTTCAACCAACCTATGAGGAAGGCACTGTTAGCATTTCATAGATGAAAAATTGAGAACCAGAGACATTCCATAATTTGCCCAAGGTCACGTAGTTCATAATTGGTAAAGCCGGGATTTGAACTGAGGTAATCTGGATCCTGCAGCTGTTCCCTTAACTACTAAGCTCTGTTGTCTCCACACAATGATTTTTATTATACCTGTCTGTTCTACCTTCAAGCAGGTTGTGAGGCTGAAACAAGATGATAGGTTTGAGAGTATTAGGGAAGGGGTCAACCAGCTGGTGAAGATGAGACAACACACAGATAACTATAATTTAAAGTACAAAGTAGACACTTGCAGAGGAAGTTCAGAGAAGAGAAAAGAGAGATCCCTTCTACCTGGGATGGATGGAGGGCAGGGGCCAAGAAACGTTTCATGGGGGAAGTGACATTTGGGCTGGCCTTGAATGAATGGCATTTTGATAAAGGAGGATGTTTTCTAAACACATAGAATGAACAATGGAAGATGTACCAGTCTAATGCTGATCAGTTGAGCAGATCCTTTTCAAATCAATATGCATTGAGGGATGGGGAGGAGAAGGGGCTTGTGGGAGGCGAAGAAACCATGGAAAGGGTGTTGAATAGGAAAATGAAAGGATAGCAAAAGCATCTTCACAGTCCTTCTGGAGGTCAACTCTGGGCACATCCCTGCCTTACCTGTATCATGCTTTAATCCATCAGTTTTTTGATGCATCTTCCATAAACACTAGTCGAAGGAGGTACCACTCCAGAAAGAGTTGCCACATAAACCTGAAAAATGCTGCATCCTCTGCCGCCCTCTTAGGTGCTGACGATGTACATCAATGTGCCCAGTCTTTTAGGAAGTCCTGAGGGACAGCAATGTTCTTGCTTTCTTTGACTCCCGAACTTGTTTGTTTTTTTTTGTTTTTTTGTGGGGGCACTACCAGTTAAAATCCTCTGCAAGACATACTCAGGAGACCTTGTCCAGCCAACCGACTGGGCTGATGTGTGTTCGCTTTCCAACAAGCTGTGCTTCTGTTGAACACAGATCATTTCAGATAGAACTTGATCTGTCTCAGGACAGCCAAAAGTTTTATTTTGAAAGACATTAGAGCGTGATTGCCTATAGAAATTATGTGTCATTTAGAAAGGAAGCTATGTCCAAGGTGACAAACTTGAGGAGCCTCAGACCCTCTGACAAAGTCGGAGTGGGAAGTGAAGGAACCTCAGGTCTCGAAATGGGATGTGTCTAAGAGTGGTAGTTACCAACCACAGGAGCTCTCCTAGCGGCTGCCCTGAGACCATATTAGGAGGAATCATGGTTAAAGTCAGCAGCTGACCCACTAGCTGCAGAAAGGACTCAATGCCCTTTTCTTTCTCTCACTCTGCATTTTCCTGAATGGGAATGAGAGACAGTGGACTGTACTGAGTGCCTGTTCCACACTGGGCAGGTTGTTAGGAGTAGTCATGTCAAATGACCTCACCTAATCCCCTCAACTATCTGACTGGGCCGGGATTATTAATCTTTTCTTTTTTAGATGAGGATGTTGAATCCAGGGTGCCTCACTGGTGCTGAATAGATCATGTTGTTTTATATCTTGGAACTTTCCCTTGTTCCTTCCCTACTTGTCTGTCTGGTGAACTTGTATTTCTCCGGGTTTTAAATAAGGTTCTCCTCTGAAGAGCCTCTAAACCCCTGTGACTTTGGTGTAGAACTTCATGATGATTCTCGTATTCCCTATGTTTATGTGTCTTTCTCTCCTTCAGATCCAAAACTGGGTTCTGGGTGGCTCTAGATTCCACGTGCTTTGTGTTGTGCTGCTTGGCCTGCATCCAGGCTTCTCCAGTGTGACCTCTCCACAGTGTGACCTCTCCACAGTGTGACCTCATCACAGTGTGACCTCTCTCCAGTGTGACCGCTCCACAGTGTGACTTCTCCACAGTGTGACCTCTCCACAGTGTGATCTCTCTCCAGTGTGACCTCTTCACAGCATACCTCTGCACAGTGTGACTTCATCGTAACTTTTTAGACCCAGTCCTTTTTCAGCCCATTGTTCTAGACCTGCTTTGCTGACATATGAAAGTTTTCTGAACTCTGGGCCTCCTTATTTTTAATGTCACTTTTCCTTTTCCTGGTACATGTCTATTCCCTTATTATTTGCTGAGGTCCTACCTTAACTTTCAGGTAACCCTTTTCAAACATGGTATACATCGAAATTGGGAATCCCATGCTCAGCGGTTATGGTTCAGTAAGCCTGAGGTGGTGCTGGAAAATCTGTATTTCTGTTACTCTTCCAGATGATGCTGAAACTGTTATTTTGTGGCCTTACTTTGATTAGTACTGCTTTAAAGTACAATTCAAGGCCCATGTTTTCCTAGATATTTTACGAGCTATCTTATTCCAAAGTGATTCCCTCCCGCCTCCCTTCCTTCCTTCCCTCCCTCCTTCATTACTTTGTTTCTCCCTCCCCCTTCCCTTCCTCTCTCCTCTCTCCTTCCGTCCCTCTTCTCCTTGTTTCCTACCTCTCTCCCCTTCCTGTTCCCCACCCTCTCTCATTCATCTCATGGAGTCCACCTGATGCCCTGTCTGAATTATGTAACTTTTCATTCTTAGGAGTCTCAGGGGCTCCATCTTCAACTTCTTGTGCCTTGTAAACACTTTAGATAAGAGAGACAACTTGATGTAAATGAACAAAAGTCTGCATGAAAAATCTCAAATCCTGAATCATATCTTGCTGTAGCCTCTTACTACTAGCTGTGTGTCCTTGGGAAGTCACATCTCAGGGACTTGGGTTTCCTTATCTCTAAAATGATTATTCTATTCCCTTCTACTGCAGAGGCTCATGGAAAAGATCAAATGAGATAGTGGATATATAAAGTGCTATGCAAATGCGATGATGTTGTTGATAGTCAACTGTCAGTGTTCTGTTTGTTTCTGTACAGTTGACTCATTTGCTTTGTCATTAATGATTAGGCACAAAGAAATCCTGTTTGTTTTCAATGAGATGCAGAGTGGTACGTGGAGCTGAAGGGATGCTGAGATTTCAGGAAAGCTCTTTTAGGCTCCTGGAAAGGATTCTCACACCAATAGTTGTGTGTGTAGGTCAGAAGAACAGTGTCACATTTGTACTGTAAGTTTTCTCCAGGTAGACCATGATAATGATTTTGAATATTGTGTTCTTATTCTGAACGTCTCATGTAAGCTTGAGAAAAGCAATGAAATAGCCATAGTGGTTGCCATTTCATGTGGATTTGTGGGGTGATTGTTATGGGTAAATTTATAAATGCTTAAAATTATGTTTTTCATAACAAGAATACCTACAACAGGAAGTGTCCTCTATGTTTTCTTAAGAAAGTCTATCCATTTCTCAAGTATTTACTCTGCAAAGCCCTGGCTTGCCACCAAAAAATAAAAATATGGCCACATGTACTTCCTTCTCTCCTGGAGGTTACAATTCAATGGGGGACATTAACACGTAAATAATTAGCCATGGCATAAAGCAAAACTTAGTAGGTAATGAAGGAGAGGTGAGGCTAGAGGGCTGTGGGAACCTGGAGGAGGGTTTCCTGTTGGGTGTGAGCACGAGGGAGGGGCTTCCTGAAGGAGGCGGCCTGTGAGCACACCTGCCACTGAAAGGATTTCAGCAAGCGAACATTAGGGTAGGAACATGCTGGATGAAGGGACAGTATGCTGATGCTCAGACACTTCTTCAACTGTTTTATAGCTGAGGTTATGGAGAAAGTAATGCATAGAAACATGAGAATGTCGTCTTTGAAGATCCTCTGTTGATATTCTGGTCCATCTGACTATACTTACTTTACTTCCTTTTGTACATTTGTCCCCTTTGTTACTGGATATTTCTTTTGTCACTTTCCTCCTGAGGTTTTCTTCCCCAGCCGTTACCCTCTCTCTCCTGTACAGCTGGCTTACCCTCACTGCTATCCTCCTTTGGACGTCCTCTTGTCCCCAAATATTTAAAAATCCCCCTCCATCCTTTGCTCCTTAGCTCTTGTTTTGATTTGCAGATTTAAAGATAGCCTCTCTTTTATTTCCCTGTATTGATTAGATCGACGTGTTTACAATATGTACATACTGGTTTTCTCTTCCCTGGGCTCTGAATCATCAAGCCTGTAATGCCAAGTCTAGTCAGTACTTCTATTTGTATAGTGCCTATTGTGGCTGAGAGGAGATAAGGTCACAGTCAAAGAAAATGAGTTGTTAAAATCTGTTGGAAGGAAACATCAGGTGCCAGGCTTGTCTGAGAACATAATGTAGTCTACATTCTTGTGGCCAGCACGTCAGAAGCTTTTGATGTTCAGAGCCTTACATTTTGATACTTATAATAATGTAATATAAGTTTATATCCACTGAATCCAGGCAATTTCACCATCCAGTACATTATTAATTCCAGATGGGAAAATTCATTAGGGCTTAAATTTTGTTTGAGGCCCAACTGTTTCTTAAATTATTATTACAATTATTATCTATTTATTTTTTTACAACTGATGGGAAGGGAAATTTAACAGCTGTGTGATTAGCAGGGCATGAAATTAAAAATGTTTTGCACAGACTCAAGAGGTTGTTTACTACAGAAGTCCTCATCTGAGAATTAAGTATCATTAAGATTGGCCACAAGGTGATCTCTTTCATCATTCAAGTTAGGTTTTCACGCCCAGTTCTTTGCTAAAAGATCTTTAACCTTTTCTGGAAGGAAAATGCCCACGGACTCATCACAAAGGTAGCATCAGCATTGCTAATGTTCACAGTCAAGGTAACAACCACACTTCCATCACTCACAAAATAACAGTACAACCTGAAGTTCAGCCTCATTGCTCTCAGGGAAGAATATGTTCCAAATTGAGGAAGTCAGGTAAATTAGAAAAGACTGCAGCCTGGTTAGTGGCTTCAGTCTTTTCCTCTCAAACCCCACGAGTTTCCTGTTTCCATGAAGGCGGGCTCAGACCCCTGGAACATTTTCCTTTACATTTCCTTACATTTTCCTTTACATGTATGGGCCTTTTACTTCTTGGGTTCTTTTGCAAATGCTCTCCTTCACTTGGGTTCTAGAAGGTGCCATGTCCTTCTTCCTTTGGGCAGCTTATTGGCAGTCTTCTGCAGAAGCAGTAGAGCATGATGGTCGAGCTCATTAGCTGCAGTGTCTTTGCTGAGGTTTGAAGCCAATTCTGTTTGCTTGGGCCGGTTACACGAACTCTCTGCAATGAACTAGCCTCATCATCGCCTTATCTAGTGGGGCTAATGACAGTACTTACCTCAAGGATGACTTTAGGGATTAAGAGTTAATACCAGAAGATATTTAGAGCTCTGCCTGACTCATAGTTTATGCTCAGTTAATGTTAGCTATCTCCATTCTTTTAAGTCAGTTATATGACTCTGTGTTCAAAGATCTTGGCTTCGTGTCTTGCTTTTATTGACTTGCTTAACTTCCATCCTGGATTCCTTTATCTGTCTCTCCTTATTGTCTTTAATAGAGTCTTTCTTGTAAGGCACTTAAGTACATACTTGCCTTAATTCATTCTTTAGACAAATTTCATCTTTATTCGTTGGATTTAACCAGACACAGAACCTCCGCCCTTAACGGGTTTGTTTTTGGGGAGAATGGGGTTGGTGACAATTAATGCGAAAAAACTTTCACTGGAGATAGACATGCAGAACACCTGGAGACATAGTTAAAGGATTTGTGGTCATTAGAAGAGAGAGGAGTGAGTTTTGGTTTGGATTGGAGGTGAGTGTGGAGAAAATTAAGGAAGCTTTTCTGGAGGAGGAGGGATTTGATCTTACAGCTATGCAGCTAGGTAGAATTTGACCTGGCAGAAAAGGCATAAAGACTTCCCAGCTGAGTGAAGGGTGTGAAATGAACTTGTTTTTTGTTTCCCTCCTGCTGCCCTCTGGCCGTCATCTGGGCCCTTGGGAGAGCTTTTATTGTAGGTGGAAGTCAGGTTCCAGCACCGGTAAGTGTGTGAGTGAGGCTTTATCGTCTCTATGCCTTGTATATAAGGTGGACAGAGGAGCAATCCCTTGGTTTATTCTGATGAATACCTTTTAAAGGGGGCTTGCTTTTTTGTCTGAGTGAGAGGGAGGAAGAATAGGAGTGACAAAGGCAGCAAATGTTGGATGTTTATAGAGAGATTATAAAGAGTTCTCTTTGAGCACTCAGTAGAAGTCTAATAAAGGGCTATTGAGTCCTCTTTATTTTTTTTCCCCTTTCTCTCAGATGAGTTTTAAGGGGGGTAATAGAAATGCTTTTGATTTTTTCTTTATATCTAAATCTCACTTTTCTCTCCTTGTCTTTTCCTTTTCATAGGAGCCAATATTAAAACCACTCTTGTCCTCTGCTATTAAAAAATAGATCTGGGTGGGTTTAGGCAAGAGGATATTTCCTGGAATGCATTATATGCTGAGTAGTAGATTGGGGTGTTTTAATACATTTCCTGTAGAAGGTCATTATGACAACTTGGGATGCCACCAGCAACCCTTGCAGTAGATGGCGAGTGTGCTTGAACACTGTCTCCCCTGCCTCAGCTCTCTGCCATGTGAAATTGGTTTTAAATTTACTGTCACTTTTAGCAAGTGACCTGATAAAGCAGTATAATGTGCAGCATGTTCATGGCCCAACACTACTTGCCATAGTTGCAAAATAACAAGACTGGAGTTTTGGCCTACACCCTAGAACCGGTATCTGCAAGTGGTAGAGTAATTCAAGCAGCAGTCTTTGGAGGAGGTGGGATTCAAACACAGGGAGCACTTGTTCCTAAGTTGCTGCCATTTTGCTCAAAACATCTTGAAAATGTCTTTTATTTTTCTGGTCTGTGAAGCTATTTTTTATTTTGTTTTTATTTTTAAAAAATGTTTTCCAGCTGTATTGGGAAATAAATAGTTGACAAACAAAGTTATATAATAGTGAAGGTATACAGCATATTTTGATATGCATATACATTGTAAAATGATTACCACACTCAAGCTAATTAGCATATTCATCACCTCACATAGTTACCTTTTTGTGGGTGTGGTGAGAACATATAAGATCTACTCTCAACAATTTTTAAGTATGCAATATAGTATTAACTATGGTTACCATACTGCTGTACATTAGATTTCCAGAATTATTCATCTTGCATCACTGAATCTTTGTACCTTTTGACCAATATTGCCTCATTGCTCCCTACCCATAGGCCTTGATTAACCATTCTCAGCTTCTATGATTTTGCCTTTTTTAGATCGTACATTTAACTGGGGCCATGTAGTATTTATCTTTCTGTGCCTGGTTTGTTGTACTTAGCATGATTTCCTCCAGGTTCATCCATCTTGTCATAAATGACAATTTCTTTTTTATGAGTGAATAGTATTCTTTTGTATATATACGCCACATTTTCTTTATCCATTCATCTGTCAATGGCCATTTAGGTTGATTCCATATCTTGGCTATTGTGAATAATGCTGTAATGAACACGGAATGCAGATGTCTCTTGGAGATACTGATTTCATTTTAGTGGTGAGTCTGGTGCTGAGTGCTCACTTCGCTTTCCATCCCTTATCTGGAGGTATCTTTCCCAGTGTTGTGCTGAGAGGTGTGCTGAGGGGTGATGTGGGTAATGTAGAACCACTTTTCTTACCCTCGTCAATGTCTTTACTTATTTCTGTGTTTCACCTGGGTGCTATAATCTCTCTCACCTGGATTCCTTAACTCTTTCGAAGGCATTTTTTTTTTTTTGTGGTATGGATAGCAGTTCAGTTGATGTCTCGTGAGGGAACAAGTGTTGTAAACTCCTGTGTGTCATCTTGCTAATGTAACTCTGCCTTGGAATTGTCTTCAGAGATAATGATGAGACAGCCCCCAAAATCGTAGAATCATAAGATGTGAGAGTAGGAAATATTTTTACCTCGTAGGTATGTGAGAAAACTGAGCCTCTGCAACAAATATTGAAATGTAGTGTAGGGTTTTTCAGTTAGATAGGGGCAGTATCAGCTCTCATTTCCTTGTTGGCTCTCTACCTGATACCTTCTCATTGTCTCTCTGCCTTAAGGATTATTGACTCTTAGGTAAGCCTGTGAATAGTTAGAGAGAGGGAAGAAAGTTTCCTTTAGTATTGCCTATTATCACAGAATATATCTGTAGCAGAGGGAGAACCCTGCCCTTCTGGAGTGGAATACCTTCTACATTCCAAGAAAGTCTTAAGAAATACAAGTCACTTTGACTGTCAAAGTTTAGTTGGTAATTGTCCCATCTATTATGAAATAGATCTGGTGTAGATAAAAATAGAGTTAAATACACTAGTTAATATATAAATCTAGTATAGATAAAAATATAGTTGAACATACAAGTTCCTAACTGGAACTTAACTTTCAAGGGTAAGGGTGCTGTCAAGTATTAAGTTATGTCCTTGTCATAATCAGTTGTTATGTTCATAGCAGCCTTTCTTAAAATGTGCTCCATAGGTCCACACATGCTCAAACCAGTTTGGGAATCTTTTGCTGTTATGTCCAACCATTTTGGAGCGTCTCCATGCATCTTTAGCAAGTTTAACTCTGAGAAGTCTTACAGGCAAAATAATAACTACAATTTTCTTTTCTGTTATATTAAATTCAGGTTTTGTCTAATTTATTTCATAATAGAACTGTTTTGTGGATGATTTCCCAAACTTGTGTTCTGCAGAACTTTCTTTGGATAGCATGACTTTATTGTTAAAATTCTTAAGCTTCACATCTGTCATCTTATAATCATCTTGTGTGAAATATAAAGTCATTTGGGCTAAACTGTAGACTTCCATCTGCCCTCCCTTCTCCACAGGAGAAATTACAGGTTTATTTGAGGATCAAACAGTTTTCAACTGAAATGTTGTTAGGAGGGAAAAAAAAAATCTTTTAGAGACTAATAATTGCAGAAAGAAGATAGTGTTATACCAGCCAAACCAATTTTGTGAATTAGGGCTTTAAATCGGAGAGTTGTTCCTGAAAATAGCTTGTTTTTAAGCAAAACTTTGTTGGCTTTTGGTGGTACACTTTTTACCATCAAAGGCATGAATATGGGTGATTTTAAACTGTGACATATTTCTTGCATTCAAAACCAGCACTTATGGAGGAAACAACACTTTCTTTAACTTTTCAGAAACAGTTGGCTTGACCATCATGGCATTTTTTTCTTGCTTGTTTAGGATATTAGCCCTTTATTAAACTGGAATGGTCCTTGGAGATCTTGTCTAAGCCCACACCTGGTAGATGTGTAAATAGAGCCCCATAAAGCTTTAGTAATCTTTCCAAGTCTCTTTTTTAGTGACAAAACCAGAACTAAAATCAAGGTCTCATTTATATATCATTTACCTGTTCAATACCTCTTTTTGTTCTTACATGTACACTCTGTTAGAAAGGCATTAACTGTTTATCTTGACTATATAGTAGGTACGTAGATAGGTAGATAACAGACAAGAGCCCGTGATTATGAACTCTTTTATGCTCAAGAAGACCCTCCATAGGACCTTGGCTGTCTTCTTTTCAGAACTTCACCTACCTTAGGCCAGTCCTTTGATACCGTTCACTTGAAAAATTGATTCACCTTAAAGAAAGAGGTATGTGTGAAAGAAGGTCGTGCCCCTTATTTTATCTGTCTGTCTTATTTCAGGCAGACAGATTCACTGTATCAAGGTGGTATTTCAGAACTGGCTCATCACCAAGCACTTGAGAGATATTGCTTAGTTATAAATCATCATGTGGTTATCCTCTCACACTCAGTTTTAGCCTCTCTTCTTTCTTCATTGCCCATGTCTAAAGCTGGGGGACTATCTCACTCCATAGACAGAAAAGGAAGGTCAGATCCAAAGAAGGTATTTCTTCTGCTAGGTTTAACCCGGTTATAGCAAAACCAAAATAGAAATCTCATGCCTCTGACTTTCTTGCTTTAGGTAGAAGGATTTAGTAGGTTAGTGATCATAGGAAAGGCCTGCTATTTAAATTTCCCAACAAAAAAATTACCGTGGAATTTGTAGTCTGGTATTAGCTATATCTGTGGTGTAGCATCATGCGAAGGGAAGTACATGAAACTTCACAATGGAAGATCTGGGTTCTGGGCTGCTCTTCTCTGCCAACTAGCAGTGGGATTCTAGGGAATTAAAGGGATGTTTGAGAGCCTCATTTGGCCCAGTGTCTTCATTTGGGCTTGGGGAGTCATGATTCCTGTCTTGTCAATCTCCTGGGGTTGTTGTGAGGATTAAATGAAATAATGGATGTGAATATTAGGCTTTGTAAACTGCAGCACACACTGTAAATATATGTAAGGCATTGTGATTATCAATAATAATGGCAACACACACTGCTACTATTTTAAGCACTTTCTATCTATTAGCTCACTTAATTCTGACAACAGCTCTACTTTGTCAATGAATAGCTGGACATCCTGAATCAGCAGGTCTGGCCTCTCATCTGAATCAACTGGAGATACACTCTGATCCCGGGCACGTCCCTTCCCTTCCCTTTACCGGGCCTGAGTTTTACTCTTTGTAGAAAAATTACTTAGACTCAGATTGGATGTTAGGGTCCTTCTATTCTGGTACTTCTGATTCTGTTAGGCAGTCTTTTGGCTCCCGTAGGCCCAGCCACTCACTGATTATTAACCAGAGCTCACATTTCACTGAGTATTATCATCTTCATTTTACAAACAAGGGCACACACAGAGAGAGCTCATGTAAATTCCCCAAGGCTGCACAGCCTTTAAGTGGGGGAGCTGGGATTGATGCCTCACTCTTGTGTTCCAGAATGACGGCAGCTAGATAGATCTGGGTAACTCTCCAGCGATCCCAGGTGTGTTGACAGAATCCTCATCTAATCAGCATCATGATTATCATTTAGGTCTTTAGGTTTTCAGTTGTTATCATTAACTCCACGATTAGATTTCCAGCTTCTTGATTGCAGGGGGTTTTTTTGTGCTGGAATGTGTGTTTCCAGTGTCTTGCACAGGGTTTGACACAGGGATAGTGTCCCACTGTATGTACACTTTGTTTTCTGCCCGTTCTTTCGATCCTTTGAACCCCTCAGGGATGTTGGCGTTGGCCAAAACTGTGTTTGGCAGGATGGCTTTTTCACATTGCCTCCCACGGGGCTGGGAAAGCCATTGGAGGAGGCTGCTGTGGCATGGATATGGACAAGTTTCTCCACAGGGGAAACATGTTTCAACTTGTGGCCCGTTTGTTTCCTGTATAACATGTGGCGTCTGATTTTTCTCAGGGCTGCATCACTTTACCAGTGTCTTCTGGTTGCTTCAGCTTTGTTTTTTCTTTGACGTTATTTTATCTTTCTAAAGACCTGCTTTTATTAGGCTTTGCTTGTATACAACCCAGGATTTGTGGACCAATTACATCTGGGAAAGAGACACACCATTGAAATTGGAGACAATTAATCCTTGGAGCCCAAGGAAGCTGACATAAATATGAGACCATGGACATTTTCGACCTCTGACTCTGCCTTCCTTCTCTACAGGGTGCTGTTCCAAGATGTATTATTGGGATCAGCTTTCTTGGAGGGTCACCTTTAACTATTTACCCACTCAGTATACTTATTTTACCATTAACCCACCATGAATAGCCTTTCCAATCCCCACTGAATGACCCACTAGGGAGTTCATTGTTTCATGCATTTATATGTGAATTATTTGATATTATCTGCATGTTAGGCACTGAACCAGGCAAAATAGGAGATACCAAAATGGATTAGACATGATCCCTGCTTTTAGGACCTAATGCTTATGAAGAGGGGAGATTTATTAATTTATCCAACAAGTAGTTTGTGATTTCCCACCATGACCAGATATCAGGCACTTCATTGGCACTGTTGGTACTTGGCAGATGCAAGCCCTCTCATCACAGGGCTTTTGGCCTAGGGAAGAAAAACATCACATTAATAATTTTAGGTGTCACAGAGGAAAGGTACTGATTGTTGTGAGAATTCTTAACTGTTCTTTTTTTTTGTTTGTTTTGGCCTAGCTGGGGGGAAGTATGTTTCTCCAAGGGAGTGGAGTTAGCCAGGTGAAGGTAGGAACAAGGTAGTGGGTTCAGATGCAGCTGCCTCTCATATAAGATAGCAAGTGGTTGGTGCCTAGCTCAAGGGTTGTGGAAATTGAAAGCAGGAAGAATTTTTTAAAAATTGGTTTGCTGACAAACTCCTTTCAGTATATTCTCTTGTTGTTCCCCTCTTTAAATGGTGGGTTTTAGTAGTATCATGACTTGTAAATTAATATAAGGAAAATGTCTCTGTTTTCCCTTATTACCTAAATCTTTTAAAGTGATTTACTATATTTCATATGTATATACAAGCTCCTTGAATCCAATTAGTAAGAAAAACACTTTTCATGTTATTATTAGATAATGTGAAAATAAAAAAATATCCCAAATATGAAGCCTTGAGCTTCCTGCTGGAATCTGGGAGTGTCTTGTTGTAAGAATGGTTTCAGACCTATCATTTTCATTCCACATGTGTTTATTTATTTATTGAGTGCCTTTCCTGTGTTAATTACTGTATTAGACTGTTGGAGGTGAGAGGGGAAGGGTGCAGGCAAGGCCACTGCTCACAGCTCTTCCAGTTGTGTCTTGCTTGAGGGCAGGAGGGCAAGTGGGGCTGAAATCCCACCTTTCACTTGCCCGGCCAAGGTGAGATCCATTGTTTTTCTAACTTGCATAAAATAACCTAATGGTTAACAGAGGCCCAAGTATGGGAATGTATGGCACAAGTTTGTTTTGCTCTGAAAGCACTCCTAGTTTACCTGATGAGGCAGACATGGGAATAAACATGAAATGTGTTAGCCCGAGGTACAAATAACATTCTGAGGTTATTTTAACTACAATCTGAAGTATTTTAACTACAACAGCCTGGGGAGAATCAATTTATACAATATTTGATGAACCTAGTAGGATGGGCAAGTTTTCTTTTTTAATGATAGTTTTTCTGGATATAATTCAATTAATTAAAGTATACAAATCAGTGGATTTTAGTTTAGTCGCAGAGTTGCACAATCATCACCAAAATCAATTTTAGAATATCTCTGTCACCTGAAAAGAAACCTCATACTCCTAAGCGTTCACTCCTGATTTTTCCCAAATCTCCTTTCACTCAGTCCTAAGGAGCCACTAATCTACTTTTTACTCTCTCAAGTTGCCTATTCTGGACATGTTATATAAATGGAATCATATGATATGTGGTCTTTTGTGGCTGGTTTCTTCTACTTAGCACAGTGTTTTCAAGATTCATCCATATTGTAGCATGATGAATAGGTTTTTGAATGGCGGAGAATGGAAGAAGTTTCACCCCGAAATGATACATTAGGGTGAGCTGAGAGAGTGACCTTTATAAGAAACTATGGGTTATGTCTGAAAGATTGAAATTAGAATATTAGGTCTTCAGAATAGGAAGATAAGGAAATGAAGTTGGAAATTTAATTTGGGAGCTGATCATGGAGATTATGAATGTTTGGACTTCTTCTGGGATACAGATGTTTTTGAGAGGGGAATGATATGACACGATGGGTGTAATTTGAAGAAAAATTGATAATTAAAGCTGTAAGGTCACCAGGTTGGTAGTGGAGAGCCAGATGTGAAACCAAGAACACCTAACTGCCAAGGACTTTCCTCATATGCCACTGTCTCTCACTTTTTGTGTTTATTAGCTGGAGTAAGTAGGAAAAACACAGATGATTTTTCTTTTATAATAATTTCTTAAACTATTAGAAGCATGAGAAAAAAACTCTATAGGTTATAAATGTGGTTTCTTAGGCGCATGGCATGATGCAGCATTTTCATGGTAAAGCCCATTCTGTATGTTTTATTATGTTATGAGGAAATAGGCCCTCTTCTAGCCCATCTGTGTGCCTCTACACTACCCTCTAACCTACTATTTTGGGTGCAGAATCTTTCCTTGTTTGATTTCCTTTGGATTCATGGCCTTGAGTATGTTCCTTTGACAGATTTCTGCCAATCAAATGGTAGCCAAAGGTATTGGCTATCCTTGGGATAGTTGGCCTGTGTTTGCATCTCTTGTAGTCAAGAGAAATCTCTCATTGCTTGTTTCTGAGCTCTTCACATCATAGGATTTTGCAAGCAGACAGATTTTAGAGATTATGTGGTTCAAGGGTCATTGAGTTAAGGGTTAGTGGTCCATGAGCCTTCTGAAATTGTTTACATAATTCTCTATATTTGTGTGGAGATATATTTTCCCCAATAAGATTCTCAAATGGGTTGTGTCCCTCGAAGGGGGAAGAATAATTTATCTACTAATAATATTGAATATTGAACACGTATTGAGTATTTATATCATGCCATGTATAGTAATCCTTGTAAACACCTTGTGTTATCTCATTCAGTCTTTATAGATCATCCTCATGGGTTAGGAAACTGAGTCATACAGCAGTTGAGTTGACTTGCCCAAGGTCACAGAGATAGTAGGTTACAGAACTTAGATTCAGACTCTGCTCTCCGATGCCATTCTTAACATCATTCTTCTGCATTCTTAACCTCCATACCCTTGGCACTAGATGCTAGAGTTGGTTGACTCTCCTTTAACAAATGAGTAGAAGAGGCCCAGAGAGAAGCGAAACATGTCCATGATGTTGCTATGATTAAAGACACATAGCTGTCAACATGTGACAATAATGCAAACACACTGAAAATCAGATATGAGGGTTTAACATATAATTTTCTAAATTAAAATTTAAAACTCCTTTTTGACCTTTGCTTGTGCCACTGATCCTTGTCTTCTTTTTTTCTTCTTATTCTTATCTCCTCCTTTTCTTTCTTCTGCTCTTCTTTTCCCCTTCCTTTCTTTTCTCAACAAGAGTTACTGAGCCTTCACCTCATCCAGAGCGAAGATGGCGTTATTGGTAATTGAGTGTTTTAATGTTACTAAAATGGTTTTATGGTGAGGGGACCTGGGGACTATCCTGCTCCTCTGTGGCCAGCGTTTCTGTGCCCTGGAAGGTTTCCAATGGAGATGTTACCTTGAATCAACATTGAGGGAAAGCAAAAGTGCCCGACGTCGATGGTTTATCCTGGTACATAGGAATAGGGAACCTCATTTCTGGTTTTGGGGTGTGGTTGGTATCATTCATTGAAATAGGCAGTAACAAAGGAAGCTTTACTTTTATGTGGGTAGAGGGTAGGAAGAGAGTTCTTAGAGCTTTTCAGTTTTGAGAATTTTGCAAATGAATTATTGGGTGTTTAAGGCTGGAGTTTAGAAGAAAAGTCCAGACTAGAGTTGGAAGCAATAGAGGAGGTGCCTCAGGGAACTCTTGAAAAGAGAGAGAGCCCTTCTTTCTCCGATCTTTCCATTCCTTCTACGGTTTGGCACCTATCTGTAGTTCCATTTGCCCAGATAGCCCTTTTTAACCTTTCCTAACCTAGGCAATGTCCACTGGTCTCTGAAGTCCTGTAAGTCTACTTTTGTCACTTATTTATGTGCTTGCTTAGGTCAGCTGCATTTACTAAAAGAAGAAGGGAGGGGTAACAATACAGTGGAAATCATATTTGTCTAGAAAGCAGTAGACCTGTGCATTGAATCTAGGCTTTGTTATTTGCTATTTGTATGGCTGATTGATTTTCTCTCAGTATCAAATGCTAAGTTTATAAAATGGAATTAATAATAATGTCTGCCCTATCTCACAGAATTGGCGTTCACTTTTTAACTATGAATAATGGATGTGAAAGCTCTTTAAAAGACATTTCACATATAGACTCAAAGTAAAGGGCTGGAAAAAGATGTTTCATGCAAATGGAAACCAAGAGCAAGCAGGAGTAGCTATATTTACAACAGATAAAAAAAACTTTAAGTCAAAACAGTAAAAAAACACAAAGAAGGTCACTATGTAGTGATAAAGGGATCAATTCAACAAGAGGATGTAACAATTCTAAATATATATGCACCCCATCCTGGAGCATCCAGATTTATTAGGCAAATATTACTGTCTCTAAAGACAGAGATGGACTCCAATACAATGACAGTGGGGGAAATTCAACATTAGACAGATCATCTAGTCAGAAAATCCGCAAAGGAACATTGGATTTAAATTAGACTCTGGACCAAATGGACCTAACACACATTTGTAGAACATTTAATCTGATAACTGCAGAGCATATATTCTCATCAGCACATGGAATATTCTTCAGGATATACCATATATTATGCCACAAAACAAGCCTCAACAAATTGTAAAAAATCATAATTACATCAGATATGTTCTCAGACCACAATGGAATAAAACTAGAAATCAATAAGAGGAACTTTGTAAAATATACACATACATGGAAATTAAACAACATGGTTCTGAATGACCAATGAGTCAATGAAGAAATTAAGATGGAGGTAAAAATATTTTTTGAAACAAATGAAAATGAAAGACAACATACCAAAACCTGTGGGATATGATACAGCAAAAGCAGTGCTAAGAGGGAAGTTTATGGTAATCAACGCCTACATCAAAAAGGTAGAAAGATTTCAAATAAACAACATAATGATACACCTCATGGAATTAGAGAAGCTAGTTCAAATCAAACTCAAAACTAGCAGAAGGAAAGAAGTAATAAAAATAAGAGGAGAACTTAACAAAATGGAGAATAAAAAAATAATATAAAGGATCAATGAAACAAAAAGTTGGTTCTTTGAGAAGGTAAACAAAATTGATAAACCTCTACCTAGACTAACCAAGAAAAGAAGAGAGAAGATCCAAATAAAGAAGATCAGAAATAAAAAATGAAATATCACAGTTGATACCACAGAAATACAAAAGATTAGCGGAGACTATTGTGAATAAGTATGTGTTCACAACCTGGAAAACCTAAAGGAAATGGATAAGTTCCTGGAAACATACAACCTGCCAAGATTCAGTCAGGAAGAAATAGAAAACCTGCAGTGACCAATGACAAGTAGTGAGATTGAAACAGTAACAAAAAGTCTTCCAACAAAGAGAAGCCCAAGATTCTTAGCTGAATTCTACCAAATATAAAAAGAACTGATACCAGTCCTCCTCCTGAAACTATAGCAAAAAATTGAAGGATCTCTCCCTAACTTATTCAATAAGGCCAGTATCACCTTGATACCAAAATCAGAAAAGGACAGAACAAAAGTAGAAAACTACCTGACAATATCCCTAATGAACAGAGATACAAAAATCTGGGAAAAAAAATACTAGCAAACCAAGTACAACAGCACATCAAAAAGGTAATATACAGATACATAGACATGTGGAACAGAATAGAATGTCCAGAAATAAATCCATGTTTTACAGCCAACTGATTTTTGATAAATACGCTAAGAACATACACTAGAGAAAGGATACACTTTTCAATAAGTGGTGCTGGGAAAATTGATATCCTTATGCAGAAAAATGAAACTAGAGTCCTATTTCTCCCTATAATATACCATAACCAAGTGGGATTTATACCAGGATGCAAGGATGGTTCAACATACATAAGTCAATAAATGTGGCAATAAATAAATTAGATGGTTCAACATACATAAGTCAATAAATGTGTCAATAAATAAATTCATATCGATAGATTGAAGGACAAAAACCATATGATCATCTCAACAGATGTAAAAGCATTGGATAAAATTCAACATCGCTTCATGTTAAAAATTCTCAATGAAAGAGGAATAGAAGGAAATTACTTTAAAATTATAAAGGCCTTATATGACAAACTCATAGCTAACATCATACTGAATGGGGAAAAGCTGAAATTTTTTTTCTCTAAGATCTGGAACAAGACAAGGAAACCTGCTCTCACCACTCCTATTTGATATAGTACTGGAAGTCCTAGCCAGAGCATTCTGAAAAGAGAAAGAAACGACAAGCATCCAACTTGGAAAAAAGAAATCAAATTGTTCCTCTTTGCTGATGATATTATCTTTTATCTAGAAAAACCTAAAGCCACCTCCAAAAAACTCAAAGACTTGATAAATAAATTCAGTAAAATTTCAGCATACAAAATCAATATACAAAAATCAGTAGCATTTCTGTACACTAATAATGAGCTAGCTGAGAAAGAAATCAAGAAGGCAATCCCATTTACCATAGTTACAAAAAATATCTATGAATAAATTTAACTAAGGGGGTGAAAGATCTCTACAAGAAAAACTATTAGACACTGATGAAGGAAATTAAAGAGGACACAAATGGATGGAAAGACACCTCGCCTCGTGCTCATGAACTAGAAGAGTTAATATTTAAATATCATACTGCCCAACATAATCTGCAGATTCAATGTAATTTCTATCAAAATATCAATATCATTTTTCATAGAATTAGAAAAACATAATTCTAAGATTTGTATGGAATTACAAAAGAGCCTGAAGAGTGAAAGCAATCCTGAGCAAAAAGAACAAAGCTGGAGGTATCATACTACCTGACTTCAAAATATATTACAAAGATATAGTAACTAAAATAGCATGATATTGGTATAAAAACAGATACATAGACATATGGAACAGAATAGAAAGTCTAGAAATAAATCCATGTTTTACAGCCAACTGATTTTTGATAAATACACTAAGACATACACTGGAGAAACGATACCCTTTTCAATAAGTGGTGCTGGGAAAATTGATATCCATATGCAGAAAAATGAAACTGGACCCCTATCTCTCCCTATGTACAAAATCAACTGAAGTTAGAGACTGAAACATAACACCCCAAATTGTAAAGCTACTAAAAAAAAATAGGGAAAACACTTGAAGACAGTGGTCTAGGCAGAGATTTCATGGCTAAGACCTCAAAAGTGCAGACCACTTTAACAAAAATATACAAATGCAACTATATTAAAAAGCTTCTACACATCAAAGGAAACAACAGAATGAAGAGATAACCTGCTGAATGGGAGAATATATTTGCAAACTACTTATTTGACAAGGGGCTAATATCCAGAAAATACAAGGAACTCAACAGTTAAGAAAACAGATAATCACATTAAAAGGGGCCCTAAGGCCATGAATAGACATTTCTCAAAAGAAGACATTCAAATGGCCAAAAGGTGTATGACAAAATGCTCAGCATCACTAAGCATCAGGGAAATGGATTTTAAAACCACAATGAGATATCATCTTACCCCAGTTAGAATGGCTATTATTAAAAAGACAAAAAATAATAGATGGTAGTGAGGATGTGGAGAAAAGGAAACTCTTAGGTACTGTTGGTAGGAATGTAAATCTATACCACCACTATCGAAAACAGTATGGAGATTCCTCAGAAAACTAAAAATAGAGCTACTATATGATCCAGTAATCCCACTAATGGATGTTTATCCAAAGGAAAAGAAAACTGTATATCAAAGGGATACATCCACTCACGTATTTATCACAGCACTATTCATAATAGCAAATACATGGAATCAGCTTAAATGCCTGTTGGAGGAGGAATATACAAAGAAAATGTGGTATATATACACAAAGGAATACTGTTCAGTTATTAAAAAAGAATGAAATCATGTCATTTGCAGACAAGGAGGGCACTGGAGGTCCTTATGTTAAGTAGCACAGGCCAGGCACAGAAATATAGATGCCTCATTTTCTCGCTCATATGTGAGAGCTAAAAAACTGATCCCATGTAGGTATAGAATAGAACGATACATCCCAAAGGCTGGGAAGCGTTTGTGGGTAGGAGTTGGGGATAAAGAGAGGTTGGTTAGTGGGTACAAACATACAGTTAAATAGAACAAAGTTCCAATATTCAGTAGCAGAGTAGGGTGACTACAATTAGCAACAGTGTATTGCATATTTCAGAATAGCTAGAAAAAAGGACTTGAAATGTTACCACCACATAGAAATGTTAAATACTCAAGGTGATGAATACCCAAATACCCTGACATGATCATTACACATTTCATACATGTGACAAATACTCACATATACCCCATAAATACGTAAAATATTTTGCATCAATAAGTAATAATAAATGAATAAAAATAAAGGGAGTCTTTAAAATAAACTACCTTTTTCCACATTTACACGTAGTAGTTATTATGATGTTTGTTTCCACTCTGGCTAAACTCTGAGATTTTTGGGATTTATATGCGCTTTTTCTTTTTTAACCACCTCAGTGCCTAGAACAATGCTATGCATATTAGACATTTATATGCACAATTCTAATTATAGTTTCATTTCTTTTATAGTCTTTTTCTTTTTTCTAATGACAACATTTTTTTGAAGCGTTTTCCCCAGAAGTTAGTTAGGTGTTAACATCTCCTTTAAAGAGCTTATTCTTTGACTTTCCTGGTCTACTCTCTTGCGTCTTATCTCCCTCCTCCTGCTATCTAAGGCCTCTGTCTCCTAATAATAGTACTCTGTCCCAGCAGTGATGACTTTAGTGTTTGTGCTGACACTTAAAGCCCTGTTAGGGATAGGAGGTCCAACTGTGTCACAGAAACTAAGGGCGAGAAAGGTTTACTCTATATTTGGCTCAAGTCAACGTGGGTGCTGGTTTATGAGCAATGCCCATTCAGTGCTTTTCACTGAGGCTTACTGGTGTTTAGCTTCTGTGTTTTGCCCTTACAGTTTTTTTTTTTTTTTTTTAGTTTTCAGGATGAAATTATTGAATTTTTCACAAGTTAAAATTTTATAAGGACTCTATTTTTGAATCCAGTTCTTTTCTAGCTCAGCTTGCCCTCTCTTTTTTACCCTGTTGTGGTATATTTGTTCCTAGACATAATTAGGGATGACAGCAGACACAGAACATATTTTTATGTGTATCAATGAAAGATTTAGTATGTTTGTTTTATTATGTTGACTGTAGACACTATGGACGTGTATAGTTAATTTTAATTGACATTTTGTTAATATCATTCTCCATTTTCTTTGCTTTTTTTCTTACCTCCTTTGGCATAGTGGGTCATAAATAAGTACACATTTTATTTAATAAAATGCATAAAATATGTTTATGTATTTACAGTTTCCTTGAGACTTTTGATTACGTAATAAAACAACAATAATGTAAATTTTCAAAAAGAATGAGGAAGACCACTGCCCACAGTCTCACTTTCTGGATAGCTCACCTCTTCTCATGTTTTCTTCTTCCCTTTTAGCCAGTCCTTGCCCAAATATGGATATATTTTGACGTTGCTTCAGTGATAATGTGTGCAGAATATTTTACTTTACTCCTTCCACTTAACATCATTTCTAAATTTTGGTGTTGCTACATATTCTAATTTATTTCAAAATTTCATTATATATTATTGTTTTTGTTATTTTATTTCCACTAGATTTATATTTAAGACAGAGTGTCAGAAATGAGATGTTTGGGTCAAATGGCGTTTACATTTTGGCTCTTAAAATAATTACCAGCATTTCATTTCCAAAGAGACATTAATCGTTTATACCACCTCCAGCAAAGTATTTTCATTTATCAGAACATGTTTATTTGTACATCTTTCTCCACAGAAGAGATAACTGTGTATTATTATGTTTTACTTCTGCTAATATAATATTCAACATGTTTAAAATGGTATTTCATTGTGTTAATTCTTATCATCTCTGACCATTAGGGAGATTCTTTTTCCATGTGCCTTTTCCTAACTTTATGTATCATTTTATGAAGTATAAATTCATGTCCTTGCACATTTGATCTATTTGGTTTATGACTTTTTTCTTTATTTGGGATCCAAAATATTTATTAGCCCTGTCTGATATATTTGTTGCCAACGTTTTTTCCAAGTCTGTTTGGTTTTTTAGTTATGGTAGAGTGTGTTTGTATGTGTGTATGCACTCACACAGGCACACATGTGTATGTGTATTAATATATGTATACACACATACACACTCAACATGGTTTATATAGTTATGTGGATAGTATCACTTGGCAGATGGGGCTGCCCTGATTATCCAGGTGCTTACTAAGGGACCCAAACTATCTTAAGTTGTTAAGATATTAAGAAGAAATTTCAGAAGTCCGAGGGTTGTTTCCATGATGCAATTGAAGGGCCAGAGAGATGAGGCATGCCCTACTTCCTGTATCTTGCCGCTACTTCCTCTATGTTTACCCTAAAGACCAAGATGTTTTAGAGTAATTGGGGGACAGCCTCAGACCAGTACCCAGTCTTTCTTGCTGAGACTTTGCCTCTCCTTTGCATGGCTACACACGCCTAACCGTATTTTCTTTAAGGATCTAGTTGCTCACTTATTTTAGATAATACGTTCTTTTATGGCTTAGCTTAAATGTAACTGCTTCCTGTCTATCCACCCTGAATGAGAACTAATTTCTTTCCGTGAACTCCTCACCTTTCTATAGTTTATTAGTTATAGCTTCTTTGTTGAAACTTCCACTTTTTAACTTGTACCAAAGTTATTTATGAATTTTAAAAATCTCTGTTAAGACAGATACTTTCATTCTTTTTATGTTGATACAGGACTTGCTGGATGATTGAGTAAGCATGGCCTAGAGAGTGGGAGGAAGTCAGGGCTCAGTCGCACCCTCCCTGAGACAGAGCTGAGAAGGGTTAGCAGCCTTGGTGGTGGTTGGACCCCAGGGCTGATGGGCTCAGTGTGACCCCACAGTGGAAGGGTTTGCTGTGCTTTCTGAATTTATATAAGAAACAGACACTTAAATTTCACAAACAATTACATGAAAACAATGAGGACTTAGGATTCCATTCTTGTGATATAGAATGCTGTCTGAGATAAAAATAGCTGCCATTCCCTGCAGACTTCTCTGTCTCTCTCTACAAAGAAGCAAGTGTTTTTTAATCGATTTCAGCAAATGCTGAGACCTCTTTCTTTACCAGGCACTGTGTAAGATGCCTTATTTACTAAAAAAGGTGATTAAGGTGGAGTTTCTGCTCTCAAGGAGCTGTTTGTCCATGTGATGAAGGAGACAGACATTTGAACAGGAAGGTTCTAATACTAGCAAGGCTGGAACCTCTCCAACCTTTAGACACAGAGCATATTAGGGATATGTGAAAAGAAAAGATTAATCTGAGCGGGGACTCTCATGAAGTTGCCAGTATACTCATCTCTTATTATGTATTTAACCCCAAAATTCTTTCTCTCTGCTAAGGTGATTCTTTTTTGTATTTCAAAATTTACCTGCCTTCTGCCTCACCCCAACTCGTAGTCCTCCAATTTTAATTTATCAGTATTTGAATAATGCCACAGGGGAGTGAAGGATGTATTCATTTTTCAAAAGGTGAAGAAAAGAAAAAGGTGTGAGGGATGATTGTTGTGTAGTTCAACATTGAAAAAGCCCTAGTCATTAGGAAGAAAGTTCTGTAGCATATCAGGAAATAGGAAACTCTCTCACTGATTGCTGGAAGTGGTTGCTCGGATTCTTGGAAAGTGTGCCTTCAGTAGATAATACTTAAATCACAGTGCATGTACTCAGACACACATACAAACACATACACTTACAATCTCTCTCTGTCTTATTAACCATTTATTCTTGACTGTCTTTTATTGGTTGGTTTCTTTTACCTTGTTCCTTTTTTAAATATTACCTTCACCAGGACCTAATTACAACCCCTCAAATTCATATTTCATCAGAATAGATGTGAGCTTCCAATGTTATGTTTTTGCATTACAAAATGTTAGGAACTAATTATAGTTATCCATTGTGTAAACAGGTATACAAACCTATTTTTACTGCCAAATTTGTTGTGAGATTGCAGTGAGAAAAGTCTAGGAAATATTTCCTATAAGCTTTTAAACATTGCACACATTTTCTCCCCAAGAGCAATAATAATGCATATTGAGACTTTTTAAGTTCCAAAGTAAATGTCCAAAGCCAGTTTACCGTTATATTAAGTTAATGTGTAACTTAGCCATTAAATTATAAGAACTATTTCAAAAAGACATGTTGGTGTCCACTACTCTGTTAAATAGTCATATTTAGAAGACAAGTTTAATTCAAATTCCATCGCATCAATGCATTTTATAGGATTTTAAAAGCAGTTGCTGTCTTAGAAGGGTAATTGAACATTGCTATTTTCAATTACTTATTTAAAATATATGAAAACATTTTAAGAACCCCAGAGTAGGTTTATCTTTCAAAAAGGAGGATATAAAATGCTACATAGGAAAGAATACTATATTTTATATCTATGGACTTGGGTTCTAGTCCTAAGTCTGCCTGTTACTTTTTCTGTGGGACTTTGAAAAGTACTTTCCCATTTCTCAGTCTAATTTTCCCACTTTTAATAACAGAGGAATTACAAACCTCAGATCTGGAAGGAACCTAAGAATTGGTCCCCTCTTTGTATAAGTAAAGTTGCAATATGGTATTAAGTTCAGAACATTTAGTTGGAAAAAAATGTTACCCATAAATCTACCACCTGGATACAGGTACAATCTATCATTTGTGTATGCCGTTCTAGTCTTTAGCCATTATCGTAAATTACCCATAGTGCTGTATCTCTTGAATTCATACATTAAACATTTTTCATATTGCTGCATATTCTTAAATGATTATAATTTTAATATCTGTTTAATTTCACTGAGTGGTTATGCCATATCTAAATTACATTATTTAAAAATTTTGTTATGATTAACATTTCTGCATAAATATGGCTTAGTTCCTCAATAATCTTGTCTATTGTCTATTCATACTTTTGCACAAAAACAATGAGTTGTGCACCTGTGATGGAGACCATCTGGTTCTCAAGGTCTAGAATATTTACTACTTGATTGTTTATAGAAAAAGTATGAGGACCTCAGGTCTAAACTTAAAAAGTTCCTGTTTCCAGTTTACCATAGATATGATAAATCTCTTCTTTTTTTCCGTAGGCCTTTTGCTAGAGACATGATATCTTTGGGCTGAGATGTCAGGGTCAGAGGTTAACATTTTTATGGTGATTCACATCTACTGATGACTTGTTTTCTAAAAGGGATATTTTTGTAATTTCAGCAGGACTCTGTGAGTGAGTCAGGATCCTTCTCAATCATGCTAGCATTAAATATGTTCTCTTTTGGTATTACCATTTATCTGGTTATTGTGAGGTTAAATGTGCCTCCACATGCCTCATTTCCAGTTGTGTTTTTTACATAGCACTTGAAAATGAATGCTTTGAAATCTTCAGGATCCCATTCACAGCAAAACTAAGAATAAACATTTTTTTTTTGCATTTTTTTTTCATTTCAGCATATTATGGGAGTACAAATGTTAAGATTACGTACATTGCCCTTGTCCCCCTCCCCCCTCAAGAATAAACATTTTAGAGAGGATTGTACATGCCTTTTAAAAGAGATTCTAGAACTTTTTTGAGTCATATGAAGGACGCTTTAAATAAAGAGACATACCTTACTCCTAAATGGGTGTATAGATATTGTTAGGTAGTTATTTTCTCCTACATTTATATAATCTCAGCACAGCTCTTAGGTCAATTATTCTCGAGTTTTAAGGAAAAAATTCTAAAATCGTCCTGATAATAAACAGCCAAAATAGCTAAGAAAAATTTGAAAAATAAGAGTAATGAGGAACAGATCCAACCCAGCCAGATACTAAAGAGAATTATAAGGTGACAATAATTGAAATAGTGAAGTGTTGGTGCTAGAATAGATGGGAGACCTCTGTAGTGATAAAACCCACCCAGAAACAAAGCAACTGCTTGTGCAATTTCATATGCAATAAGAGATCCACCTTGAAACATTCTGAAAAGGAAGGATTATTCTAATGGTATTGGGATAACTGGTAGGTGTTAATGAAAGAGTTATATCATGAATATGTATCATAAACTCTCATATAAATTAAAGGTCATGTTAAAAAAAAAAAAAACTATCAAAAGGCCAAAGGAAAAAAAGAAGAGATTTATCATATCTATGGTAAACTGGAAACAGTAACTTTTTAAGTTTAGACCTGAGGTCCTCATACTTTTTCTGTAAAGGGCCAAGTAGTAAATATTCTAGACTATGTGGGCCCAGATGGTCTCCGTCACAGGTCCTCAACTCATTGTTTCTGTGCAAAATATCAATAGACAATACGTCATACAGCTCATAAATAAATAGAGAATATGTCTGTTTATATGAAGAATCATAATATTGTGAGTGTTAATTTTCCTACACATCTGGGCCCACAGTGAATTTTTTTTTTCTGTATTGAAGTATAATTTACATATCATGTCTTTACTCCATTTTAAGTGTAC